>JZKD02S2258043.1:330781-350740 GCA_000966675.3 Picea glauca | reverse complement strand
TACTTGATCGAACAGATCATTTATCCTTGGTAAGGGGTATTTATTCTTAATAGTCATTTTGTTCAGTTGTCTATAATAGATACATAATCTTATAGTATTGTCTTTCCTTTTCACAAAGAGGATTGGTGCTCCCCAAGGTGAGACACTTAGCCTGATATACTCTTTGTCCAACAATTCCTGTAATTGTATTTTTAATTCTGTCAGTTCTAGTAGACTCATCCGGTAAGGCGCCTTTGAGATAGGGGTAGAATCGGGTAATAGATCTATGGAGAAGTCTATTTCCCTTCTAGGGGGTAATTCTGGTATCTCATCCACAAACATGTCTCTGAAATCTCGCAGAACAACAAAGTCTTCCAACTTTGGCTTATCCTTCTTTTCTGCCAGACTCGCCACTTGGATGGCATAAAATTGACATCCTTTTCTCACACATTTCTTTAGCTGCATCGCTAAAATTTGTTTGATTGATACCAGTTTTGGTATACCTTGGGCTGTCGTGGTGGTGCCAGAATCATCTTTATAGCTAAGTATCTTTGTATAACAATTTAATATTGCTTTGTGTCGTTCCAACCAGTCCATCCCAATAATCATATTGTAAGATCCTAGTGGTAGGATGTTCAGATTGGTCCTTATAGTTTTACCATCTAGGCTGAACTCAAAATCCGAAATATAGTCAATTACTTTCCTTTTTGCACTTGTTGCTAGTTGCACAAGCCATGATTTTGTGTGCTTCAGTCTCTTAAGTTTATTTGACTCTACTACCTTTGGAGTAATATAAATTAATGTTGCTCCGGGGTCAATTAAAACAGAAATTCGAGTGTCATGGATTTTACCTTTGAATTATACCACTGAGGACTGGTGGTCATCTTTTCGTCCATCAATGGCCGCATTTATCCGATGTAGTCTCCTACCCACGTCTCCCACGGTCGAGGCTTCTTGCAAGTTATGAATGAAAGTTCTGTTTGTTGAACTCAAACGGGGGCAGTTTCTCCTGAGATGAGGCTCTCCACATTCCCAAGACTTTAATGGCTCACGAGAGCTGTCCCCAAACCTATTCGCTCTCAGGTTTACCGATTTTCTGCTGCCTTGAGTGTTCATAGGATTGGAGTGAAAATCCTTTATCGGAAAACTCTTTGCGGTACTCCGATAAGGAGCTGGCTGGTACCCCTTCTTCCGCTGGTTCGTTCAATCCTGTTTCTTATCCTTCCAGGCCTTGGAAAACTTTGCCCGCTATTTATACTAGTCATAGCACATTCATGATTTTCCGAATACTTCACTTAAGGATTTGGGGTTGTCAAACTCAATTCTGTCCTTGTAGGATTGTGGTAGACAACTTAGAAATCGCTAAATTTTTACTTTATCCTCCCGGATGTATGGTACGAATCTTAGCAGATCCAGAAATTTGTTTATAAGGTCCTACATCGTCATCTGTCTGAGTTGTAACTCGTAACATTCCTTTGTCTTCCTTTCATAATAATTTTCAGAAAGGTATTGTTTCTTGAAATACTTCTTAAAGTCAGACCATTCCAACTATTTCTCCTTTAGGCCCTTGGCCAATTTCAGATCTTGCCACCAAATACTGGCCTTCCCTTTCAGATTGTAGATGGCCATCTTGACCTTCATGTTGCTGGAATAGTGTTAGATTTGGAAATACTTTTTGATGTCTAATAGCCATGCCTCTACTTCTTCTCCTGTCCTGGATTTCCCCGTCAAAGATAGCGGGTTTAATCTTTTTAAATTCTCCTTCAAGGTGGTCTACTTGTTTTCTTGTTCTGTCAGTTTTTGTTCCATCTTTAGCTAGCGGGGTTCCTTTAGAAGAACTGTCTCCTTTTTCTATTTATATCCCTGAGTTCTTGGAGGCTCTTTTGCTGAATTCTTCATCGTTATTATTGTGTTTTGGGCTTTTCTTGGTCACTATACTGCGCAACAGGACTTCGTTTATCTCCTGCTGTTCTTGCTGTGCCTTCTTCAATTTTTCATTGTCAGCTTTAAAGATTTGTAGTTCGACGATCATGTTCCTCATTGTTTCATATACTTATGTGGGTGATATTCTGTCACTATTCTGCCTTGTATCTCCAGGAGGTCCTTGCTGTGGATTTTCTTCCATCTTGTTTTCTGCATTGTCTTGAGCTGCCATACTTATTCACCAAAACAAAGAAAGTTTTATGTCTGTAACCACACAATTTATTAGTTTTTTGGGAAAAAAAAATTATATAGTAAGCACTACAGTGGTCCTGTTCAGGCCCAGTGTTGTAACTTTCGCTCTGATACCATATGTAATTTACCTCAAAATTCTGATTATTATTATTATTATTATTTTTTCTTTTCTGTGGTACAGTATTTGCTACTCAATTTCATTTGATCCACTCATGAGCTACGTACTTACACTTTGTTTTACTTGCATGGCCTTATAACATACTAGCTTAACAGACCTGGCTTAATCTTAATACCCTTGGCTTAATATCTTACAAAAAATTCGAAAAACAAGTATAGTCTAAATAGTACTTTATTACAAGGTTTTATTATAGTGCACGCCCTATCTATACTCAAGGATGGGGATTTCAGTCCCTTTGTGTTTAATAGAATCAGACTATGCACATGGAACTATGTCTCGGTTATTAAAGCTCATGTGCTACCTAACTGTGTCAACATCAGTCTTTAAGTCGTGACAGGTAAGGTCTTTAAGGAGGTTAATAATTGTTTTAGGAAAGGTTTCCAAGTGTTTCCTTTGATGGTCCTACGTTTGTTATGTTACAACTTGTCCCTCCCATAACGAACCGAACATGATCCTGTCCGCACCACTCTCCACACAATCGAATCTAACTAACCCTCCTCTGCTGGCCAGAGTAACGAAACGATAATTTCATGGTTTGGTAGCCGACTAGTTCATTGGACAGTCATAGTTTTACTGTTTGGTTTACTTCGTATCTCCTGCATTTAGGGTGGCAGATATGCCTGTCAAGAGGAGTTTAAGACTCTGCTAGGGAATTTATTTAAGGGTCCTACAATCCACAGCCCCAATGTCTCTTCCTCCTACTCTTCTCAATCTGGATACGCTAGCTTTCCCTAGAGTAAGGTCTTGTACGTTACATGCTGTAAAGAGTAATAATTGTGCCTCTTAGGTCTCATTTCTCCCTTGTGCCTTCGAAGGGAAGGGCTCTGTAACATGCAACTTCCACAGGAAGCATCTACCGCCTCCGTAAGAAACCCTTGGTGCAGTTGACGGTAATGCCTGGTAAGTTTTCTCTAAGGGACTGTTGTATTTCAGATTCGAATAGAGTTTAATGTTTTTGGTTGAAGCCAGGAAGGAAAAAATAATTGTTTCCTATATACTTTACTGTGGGTTATAGACTTTCCTTGCTCCCATAGAGTCTACGCGATTCTTTTTTTAGTTTTTGTAGTGACAGTAAAATGTTTTCTTACTATAATCCATGGGTCACAGACCCTCTACTACTGGGGACTATACTTAAGGTTTAGTGTGTGTGTGTCCTATGGGTCTACCTCTGGTTTAATCCTTTGTCTACCCTATACTCAGAAACTGTAAACTGGGATGACTCAGAGTAGTATCCCTTGATGAAGTTAGGTTATTATTCAAGATTAATATGATGTCGTTCCTTGCATTCTTTGCTTTGTTCGTAGAGGGTTTTATCAAATGATTTCTCGTTTTAATTTGCACTGCTATTTTTATTTTGTTAAGGAAAAATATTTGACATTCAGTTTTCTATGTATTAATGGTGGGGATCTTACTATTGCGAGGGTACCCACTAGGAGCTTCCAGACTCTTCTTCCCTCTGTTTGGGTTGATTACGAAGCATGGAAACAGGAGGATGTGGTGTTTCGGCCCTGAGTTAAGTAACCCATCAGCTACGGTTATCATTGTTCCTTTTGAGTTTATAGAACAAGATTTTACTCTGTAAATTTTCTAATGTATTATCGTGTTGGCCGAATGTAGGTTTGCCCATTTCAAAACACGGGTTCCAGCCTCTACTCAACCTGGCAAAGGTACTCGAGTTCCAAAAATATTCCCCTTCATCTTGTTAATATCGGGTGGTCTCGAATTCTGTTCATAGTTTTTCTTTCGGATGTTAAGAGGAACTCTGTTCAGGCACTGATTCTCTGTATCGGATCACTGAGGGTTTAAACATGTTTTTTTTGTTTATCAAAGTTCCGATTTATATGTAAACATGAAGTGAAAATTCTTGTTTTCTTTTGTTAAAAGGACTATTTACCCCAACTAAATCGTTAGTAGAGGTCTCACAACTTCCAACTCTGCATGTTCGTATGTGTTTGTTTTCGATTGGTTATATCTTTAGCAAGGATTTGCATCGCTCTGTTATTTCTAAGAATGCGAAGCAAAATAAAAATAAAATAGGGCCTTGTTCCTTTTTGTGCATAGCATGAATAAGATATGTAGTGAAAAGTTGTCTATCTATTCTCCTTCCAAAATGTTGACGTAAATTTGACATCTCTATTGAAGATCACCATCTTAGGAATTCCATGCAATCTAAATATTTATTTCATAAAAATTTCAGCAATATTAACTGCTTTATAAGTAGATTTCACAGGTATAAAATGTGCAGATTTTCTAAGTTTATCAATCAATACCATAATCAAGTCATTTTTCTTTTGAGTCTTAGGCAAACCTATGATCAAGTCCAATGAGATAATCTCCCACTTCCATTCTGGTATAGGTAGAGGTTGTAGCATACTGGTTGGATGCTAATGTTCAGCCTTTACATGTTGACAATATAAGCATTTAGATAAATATTCAGTTGTTTCACTCTTCATGTTAGGCCAATAAACAAATTTCTTAAGGCTGTTATCATTTTCTGGTATCCTGGATGACCAGAATACGACCTTTTGTGCAATTCGTCAAGAATTGTTGATTTTAAACCAGTAGAATCATGTACATACAACCTATTTTTGAACCTTAGCATTCCATTTTTATCTAAACTCATATCTTTTTTGTTCAGTTTTTCTGCATTTTCTTGCAATTGTGTTGTTTTTTTGATGTACTTTTCGTCATTACTGCTTGCAGATTTTATTCTTTTTTCAATGTCGTTTTCTTCTTTGATAACACTTATCTCATAAAGTTTGTTAGTCCTCCAACTTAGAGCATCTACAATTTTTTTTCTTTACCTTTGATGTGTCTCACTCCAAAATCAAATTCACTTAAAAAGGCCATCCATATTGCTTGCCTTGCATTGAGATCTGGTTGACTGCATAAAAAATTTACACCACTGTTGTCGGTTAGTAGCATAAACCTTCTCCCCATTAAATAATTTTGCCACATTTTCAGATCATGAATTACGGCTGCTAATTCCAAATCACGTGTAACTTAATTTCGTTCATGTTCTTTCACTTTACGTGATTCGTAACAGATGGCATGTCCATATTGTATTAGGACACCTCCCAAGCCTTCTTTGTTTTCATCCACACAAACTGTAAAATCTTTATCGAGATCCACTACCCTTAGGATAAGTGTTGTAGTTAACAATATTTTTATTTATCAAATCTGTCCTGACACTTTTGTGACCAAGTAAATCTTATTCCCTTTTTCTATAGGGATATAATTGGATACGCGATCTTAGAAAATCCTTTGATAAATCTTTGATAATAACCGGTAATTCCCATGAATGATCTGATTTCTGCTACATCCTTAGGGATAGGCCAATCCATAGTAGCTTTTATCTTTTTTGGATCAACTGCAATACCATCTTCAGATATCACGTGTCCTAGGTACTATATATTTTTTTGGTAGAAGTCACACTTATAAAAATTTGCATACAACTTATGTTTCCTTAAGGTCTGCCATACTATTTCTAGATGTTCTTCATGATCTTCTTTCGTTTTTGAGTAAACTAAAATATCATCGATAAACACCAACAAAAATTTATCGAGATATTGACTGAATATACTATTCATCAAACACATAAAGGTTGTTGGTGAATTAGTAAGACCGAATGGAATTACAACAAACTCAAAGTGTCCGTAACGTGTTCTAATTGTTTTTTTATTTATATCTTTGTCTTTTATTCTGATTTGGTGATAACCAAACCTTAAATCTAACTTAGAGAAGATCCTTGCTCCTCCAACTTGGTCAAACGGGTCGTTAATTCTAGGTAAAGGATACTTATTCTTGATCGTCATCTTATTTAGTTGTTTATAGTCAATGCACAGTCTCAAGGTCCCATATTTATTTTTAACGAAGAGAACCGATGCTCCCCAAGGTGAGACACCCGGTCTAATATATTCTTTATCTAGTAGTTCTTGCAACTGAATTTTCAGTTCTGTTAATTTGGGTAGACTCATTCTATAATGTGCCTTAGATATCGAGGCAGATCCAGGTAGTAGATTGATAGAGAAATCTATCTCTCATCTTGGAGGTAATTTTGGTATTTTGTCCACAAATACATCTCTAAACCCATGTAGGACTGAAAAGTCCTCTAAACTGGGTTTGTTTTCCTTTTCTAATAGATTAGTTACCTGAACAACATAAACTTGGAAACCTTTGTTCATACATTTCTTAAACTGCATGGTTGATATCTGCCTAGCCAAAACTGTTTTTTTTATCCCTTGTATTGTCCTAAATGTGTCGTTTTTGTATCTGTAAATAAGTTAATTTTTGTAACAGTTTAATATTACTTTATGTTTCTCTAACCAGTTCATTCCAATGATTAAATCATAATATCCCAAAGGTAAAATGTTCAGATCTAACTTTGTACTTTGATCATCTATGCTGAGTTCACTTTCAGGAATAAATTTCGTTACCTTTCTCTTGGTCCCTTTTTCTAACTGTACTAACCAAGACTTAGCATGCTTTACTTTATTGAACTTGTTTAATTCAACTAAACCAGGAGTAACATAACTCAGACTAGTTCATAGGTCAATTAATATGGAAATGTGGTTATCATGAATTTTACCTTCAACCTCCACAATAGTGGATCGATGATCAACTTTCTTGCCATTAAAAAATGCATTAATTATGTGCACATTTTTGCCCATATCTCCTACTGTAAAAGCTTCTTACAGGTTATGGACTGAAGTTCTTGCCGTGGAAATTAAGCATGGACAATTTCTCCTCAACTGAGGTTCTCCACACTCCCAACACTTCAATGGCTCTCTAGGGTTGTCCCCAACTTTTTTGAGTCCCAGGTTAACTTGTCTACCTCCTCCTTGAGTGCTATGAGTGTTTGAATGATAGTCCTTCTTTTGGAAATTTTTTTCCATATTATTGAAAGGAGCTGGTTGGAAGCCTTTCTTTCGCTGATTCATTATGTATTGTTTCTTGTCCTTCCATGCCTTGGGAATTTCAGACCTTTGTTTGTACTGATCATAGCACATCTGAGCCTTTCTAAACACTTCATTTAAATACTTGGGATTGTCAAATTCAATTATGTCTTTGTACGACTATCGTAGACAACTTAAGAATCATCACATCTTTACTTTGTCTTCCTTATTTTATGGTACAAATCTCAATAGTTCTAGAAATTTATTTATCATATTGTCCATGCTCATTTGTCCGAGTCTTAGCTCGTAGAATTCCTTAGTTTTTCTTTCCTTATAGATTTATGAAAAATATTGCTTCTTGAAATATTTTTTAAAATTTGACCATTCCATTTGTTTCTCTTTCAATCCCTTAGCCAATTTCAGGTCTTGCTACTAGATACTTGCTTTTTCCTTCAAGTTGTAAATGGACATCCTGAATTTCATGTTACTAGAGTAGTTGTAAATCTGTAAGTATTTCTTTATATCTAATATCCATGCTTCAACCTCTTCACATGTCCTTGATTCTCCATCAAAGGTGGATGGTTTTATCTTCTTGAATTCACCTTCCAGGTGATCTACTTGTCTTCTTTTTCTTCCTGTAGTTGTTTTGTTTCCTGTCATGTTTGTGTCTTCGGAAGAACTACCCTCCTTTTCTGTTTCATGACCATATTTTTTAGAGGATCTTTTGCTGACTTCTTCCTCTTTGTCATTTTTCTTTGGGCTCCTCTTGGTTACTATACTGCATAACAACATTTCATTTATTTCTAATTGGTCTTCCTGTGCCTTTTTCAGATTTTCGTTATCTGCTTTAAACACTTTTAATACCACGATGAAGCTCTTCATTGTTTCCAAAACCTAGGTGGTTGAACTTCATTCACTGTTGTTGTTCCTAATTTTATACCAAGGCTTCAAGTATAATGTTAGGCATCAGGAAATGAGGAAAAGGTTTCAATGTTTTCCTTTCACTACCGAAATTATAGAGAAAAGTTCTTTAAATCAAATTAATATTATAACAGCTCAGAGGTTGTTTCTCGCATCTGAGTTAAATTTGAATTATTGAATGAATTGAAAGAAAAACATAAAGCTACTAATCAAAGCATGGCATCAATTGTAGAAGAATATTACTTTGTAACAGAAGAAGAAAGTGAGTGATGTAACCTTCAATGAAGTATAAAATATAGTATCTAATTAACATGCAAGTCTTGTATTTACTAACAGTGAATATAGAGGAAAATCTGTTTGTTATCAGATTACTAAGTGAAATATAACCACGGTAGAGGTTGTACTAAATTGTGATTTAAACATTCATCAAAGAAAAGTATACGAAAGTATGCTGGAATATGGAAAGATAAAAGAACAAATAACTCAGAATAGAAGAGATGTAGAATCTCTGGCCTGCATTTGTATTAATTCTCAATAAAGAGAGTCCTCCTTTACAATCGGAAAAAAGCAACCCTTGATCCTTTCTCAAAATGTATATTTATAAAATATTTAAGCGTTTGAAATTCTATCATTCTAAACGTTGCGGGTACAAATGAGAAGGTGAAACGCTTCACTTCGTTGTCCCTTGTCTTCTCTCATGTTGGCAGGGCGTTTTCCTTTCTTTGTCCCCTAGCTCCAAAATAAGGTAGAATGAGAAACTGCATTGCTGACCTCCAAAAGTGTTCCCTTTCCCCTATTCAATACAATTAATACACTTTTCTACCAACTGGGCTATCGACTTGGAAGGTTCCATTTGGTCATTTTCTTCAAAAGTGTAACACTTCTTTTCCAGCTGTGACAATCTTTCTCCTATTTTCATATCTTCTATGATGATAGACAATAATTGTAGGTTTGGCTTTATTAACCATTTATCTACTTGGGCAATATCGACTTGTCTTATATGAGATAGTTCAAATTGGTCTCTTTCCACATTTTCCTTGATATCTAGCAGATGTTTGACGATGTTAATTTTTCCCAATGTTCCAGAGCTACTTTCCTTATCAAGATATAACAATTTTTTATTTAGTAGGCCAAATGTTTCTTCACAAGAATCTCTCACTTCTTTAGCCATTTTTCTGTTCTCTCATATATTGTGCTCCCATGCCTTTAACAGGATGTTACCTCTGGTTTTCTCTGGAATGGATAATCTGGAAGCGATGACCATTTCCTCTTTCGCTGTCGCTATAATAGCCTCCTGGAAAGCGCCTCAATCCGCCTTAGCTTCTATTTCTCTTAAGGTGATATTATTTAGCACTAGATCTATCATCTGAAAATGATTCTGGATGATTTCTACTTTAAAAAGTAGACCCTGTTGAGCTGCCTCTATTTTCCTTCATATTTCCATGGCTTGGGTTTGAAATACCGTTATATCTATGACTAAGCTCTCAGTAGAATTTAACTTAGATTGCAACTTTTTTATTAACTCTGCTTGTTGATTGACCCGTGTTTGGATTATTTGAGATGACTGCTGCATTTTCTCAAAATTGGATTTGAGCTGTTCGATTTGCTGTTGGTCGGATGCTCTGGCTTGTTCAAGATCTTTGTATACCTCATTATTGGCATTTGTCTCTACAACTGCTATCTAAGTCTGTAATTTTCTAATCAACATGTCCTTTTGTTTGATCCATTCCTTCAAGGTTCCAACTGAATATTGGTTAGCTGTTTCATAAGCCCCCAATGTCCCTGCTACCTCTTCGACTAATTCTATCTCTTCTAAGGCTTCTCCATCAATTAATACTCTGTATGTTTTAGCCACTGCACTTGCCCTTTGGTGCATTTCTCGCTTCACCAAAACTTTCCTTTTCTTGCTAAAAAAGAAATTGCTAGGAGGTAGCTCTTCTACAGAGATAGGTGTTAGATATTCTTTGAATATTGTTCCTGCATCGAGGTTCCCCTTGCTAAATTGTAAGGGTGTGATGAATGGAATGGGACTATCGATTTTTGTGGATGTTTGTTTCATGGTAGCGTCTGTGACCAGTTCATTTGATGTAGACAAGGGTGTGTCTCCTGCCCCCTTTTAGGGTATCTTGGTTTGATCCTTGAACTGATTACCCGATGTGTCTGTCTTTGGGGGTCTTTCTTCTTGGCTTGGGATCTTGGTTTCCTATTTCAAGGTCTTGGTTTCCTCTGTATTCCCCTGAGTTTCTTTTTTTCTAGGGCTTGTGTCTGTTGAACCTTTGTCTTCTGTTTTCTATATACCTGGAGGTGTTGAGACTTTTCCCTGCAAAATTTTGGGGAGGCCACTTCTTCGGTGCTCCTGAAATTTGTAAAATTTGACCATCCCTTTGGGTGATAGAGCTCGAACCTGAATTAAGAATTCTGAGTAGGATCTCGCTCCTCAGAAAATATCATCATGAGGGGAATCTTCGTGCTCGTATCATTTTAGACCACAAATTTCCATGTGGTTACCCACGACCTTATGAGGGTCATGCTTCTTGAATTCAATGTCTACCATTTTCATTTCTTCTAAGGTCATGGCCTCCACTTTGGAATGGCCGAAATCTAATAAATAAAATGTACTAATGTGTAGGGGAAAAAGTGGCCATACCTTTTTCTGAACCCATTTGAGTTCTTTGCTGATTCCACCGAGTACTCTTTTCCTAGAAACCTCATGACATACTATCCTATATAGTAAGAATAGAGGCATTTAATATGGGGGAAAAAAATAGACAAAAACCCTAATATAAGATAACTGTTCTTCTATGTACCAGTCTTCCACGCTGCCTAAGTTGGCCACAATTTTATCTAAAATCCTAAGAGGTGGGTGGCCGAAGATAACGACATGCATTGGTACCATTACCCAGTTGAAAATCTCATAGAAGAAGTCTTTGGATTTATCTTCCTAGAGTTTTGAGTGGTATACGTGAATAGGCTCTATGTTATTTGGATTCCAACTCTGTCTCATTAATGGAAAAGGTGTCATGAAGCAAATGGCGTCCATAATGTAAGTAGACATGAATAATGAAGCTACTTTCCCACTCGCCTTTTGTGTCCAATATTCTATAATTTGACTGGCCAGACTATCTTACAACATTTTGGCCCAGTTGAAAGAGTATCCCTCTGCTACTGTGTGGATAAGCGGTACCCATGGGAGATAGAAATTTGCAGTATTCTCTTTCCCATATAGTCTGCACACCATCATCACTATATACATGAACTGTGGCTGTAACGATGAGATTGTGTATATACCATTAGAATCGGATTTGAAATTTTTAGGGCATGAGCACCAATCCTTGATCAGGTCAAATAAGCTTTCTACAAATTGCTCACATTATTTCTTTTTGAAAACCTTTAAGAATTCAACATTGTAAGTAAATTTTGGTGTGGGATACAGTTTGTACATCGCCTGTAGATGCTCCAGCTGAAATGTCCCAACAACCACCTTCTGAGAATTCAATATTGTTCTAGTCGGGACATCTACGTGATCCAGTGCCCATCCAATCATATCATAATAGGGAAAGAGCCGCGGCTTTGTTGCTACCTTGTGCATATCCGACTGAGAAACAAACTTGTATTTGATATACAAGTCTTCTTTTTCATTGTCGCTCAAATCATCTGGGCAGTTTATCAGCTTGTATTGCAATGTGTTGAAAACATGTGTCCATGTTTTGATTACATCGATGTTTCTAGGTGAGGTATCAGAAATAATATCTGAACTTTGACCTGAAATTTCACCAGTTTTTTTGGGCGCTTTCCGTGGAGCCATGATATAGAATATCAAAATTATATTTCCTATCACATAGGATGAAAATAAAAACAATGGTTATCTCACTAAGCTGACTCTATGAAAAATAGAATGAAATTCAACTAATGACATAAATCCTTTCACATTGAGCATTCTAGTCTATGCGGGTCCTTCCTGACACAACATTTAATTCTCTTAATAGAAAGATCTAGAGATAAAGCAAGATCTTATTTCCAATCATTTCTCTACTCTGCTTATAAATGCCATAAATTCTTGATATTTCGTGACTTGGGAGAATTGAAGAGTATTTAATTTTTGCCCATAAGTTTTACAAGGTAAAAGGTTGTTTAAGATATTAATTAATCCAACTTAAACCTTTAATTAATCGTGATTAGTTCTTAATATTTTTTCGGAATTCGTAGTCTCAGGTGATTTTAATCTTAGTCTTGAGCTATGAATCCCAAATTTGTGAAATTGTGATTTGATTAATTAACTTTAATCAAGCTTAAGTTTTTAATTAATTACAATTAGTTTGAAGATTTCGCGACCTCGAGTATCGGGGTTATAAGCTATTGTTCAAGGAAAAACTATCGAATCACGAAGTCGCGATAAGAATTAATTATCATTAGTCATGTAATTAACCAGGCTTATCTTAAGTCACTTTCATAGCCTCGCATATCAGGACATTCGAAGGTTGCTCGAGGCATGACTCCCGACTCGTGAAGGCGTGGTGTATTAAATTAGTGATAATCACTCTTCAATGCTTTGATGATCACGATTAAGCTTAACCCAAATTCTCTATTTCACATGTTGGGGCATTAAGGGCTTTGACATGTTGTACTATTAGATCTTCAAAACCCCGAAATATGATGTTTGAGGTTTATCGTTAGCGTTTTGTTATTTAAAAGGTAGGCAACTTCCAATCCTTTAATATCTAGAGTATTTGAAAAATATGTGTTCTTACATAGGCTCCAACTAGGGATCTTGTCTCCTCGTGGGATGAGAAGAACAGTAGACCAAGTGTCTTTATTGGGTAAATGGATTCATTACTTTAATTTTGCGAAACACCTTCAGAAGGAGGGCACATAGGAAAATTTAAGGTTTCATCGTTATCTCTGAAAGCTTTCAAAAACTAATCATTCACTAATCTCAATTTTAGGCTATCGATGACTTCCTCTTCCCTAAAAATGATTTCAGATCTGCTTAAGATAATTGAAATAACCTTAAAAAATCCAACAGGTTCTTTTGATCTTGCTTGCATCAAGGTGAAATAATTTCAGTGTTTTTAATCAGGGAGTCCCGCATGAACTTGAGATGTAGATCTAGTTTAAAAGAAAACTAATTACCAGAGTATAGTATAATTCATGTATAACAAACTTATAGATATCTTAGACATTGTTTTATTGCCAACGAGCCTGTTCAGTACCTTCGTGAAGTTATCTGATTCCTTTTATTGAATTTCCTTTCACCACTTCAATTTGTAACTTTTCATTTAAATGCTGAGATGAGGGAAATCATTTAATGAATTTCCTTTCATCATCTCTTTTTTGGACTAGATGGGGGAAACCATTTATGAATTTACTTTCACCATCTGTCTTATATTTTTTCTTTTAAAACATGAAGTGGGGGAAATCAATTTGTATAAAGTATACTCAAGGTGATATCTGTTTATAATTTAGCAACAAAGGTCTGTTAACTCACTTTGATTACTATGGACTAGTCTTCTTTTAACCTTCAAAAAATCTTAGTCTAAAGGAAAAATGTTATGGGGGATTTTTATTTCCAGGGGCCTCCATTGAGCAATACTAACCACTTTAAACATGTTGAAAGACTAAGAGAGTTAGGATTAGATTATACATACTTTTGTTCAGTAGACGTCTGATGAGCCACAAGGACATTCCATTTTTCAAAGATTTGTTTGTTAGCTTTCAGAGTTAAAGTGTGACCCCCTTTTTCTTTGTGGAGGCCATGGGACGACATCTGGAATCAAGGGGGCTACACAAAATTTTGAACAGGGTGACAAAAGGGAGTTTCGAATTTCATAAACATAGTTGTTATAACACAAACCTGACTCTGGAAACCTTTTCTTTGAGGTCGCTCTACTTCTTCTTCTTTTGTTTATTTTAATTATTTTTATCTTATCCAGAGGAACTTTTTATAATCTATAGTAAAATTTCGTTCTTTTGATAATATATCAGGCGCTATCTTTATACATGTGAGACCGTTGTTGCACCAGGTGATATTCATTGGAAAATTAAACAATTCAGAGATTCATAATTGTGATTTACCACTTCGTTCTCATCTAAGTAAATTATTTATCTATCTCCTATTTCAGGAAAATCAATTTTTTGATATACGACCGTTGGTTCTTCTTCTTTTTGATGTTGGAGCTGTAGACAAAAATCCTTCATGAAAACAAAATGAAAAGTGCCAGGGTTTTAAGAGTCACAGCGTTCAATGTGTTAATTATTTTATATTTCCTTTACTATGAAATCACTAACATGTTTATTTGCGGTGGAAGTAAAACTTACCGAAAAACTGTAAAAAACAGAAAACACAAACCAATATATACAATGGAATTTTGGAAATTGTTTATTGAATAAAGTGCTTCAGACAACACTCGTTGATAGGGATGTTGAGGATTTTACCGTCCAGATTTTCTAGCAGAAATGAGTTCTTCCCTTCAGAAGTTGTAACTTTGAATGGTCCATACTAGATATGATCGAATTTGCCATGTTTTTTCGAGTCTTCCTTCCTGGCATCCCATTTCAAAACCAAATCGCCAGGGACAAATTCCCTGTCTTTAGCCTTATGATCAAATAGGGATTTCATGTTGTCTTGATATTTCTGAAACTTTTCATCGACTTCAACTCTATTTTGTTGAACTTTGATCAACTGATTTATTCTCCTTGTGACATGATTTGGTTCTTCTTTTTGATCTTTCCAAAGTTTCATCACAGGTAGAGCCAAATTTATGGATAATACTACGTCAGTCCCGTATACCATTTGAAATGGAGAAGTACCAATCGATTTCTTGGTGCCTATCCGATTTTCCCACAAAGCGTATTTCAAATGCACATGCCAAGATTTTTTATTTTCTTTCAACACCTTCTTAATTATGGTGATTAAGATTTTGTTTGATGATTCAGCTAACCCATTGCACTGAGGGTAGTATGTCATAGAATGACCTAGTATAATATTGTATTTTTGGCAAAATCTAACCATTTCCATATATTTGAATGCCAGGGCATTATCTGTAACTATATTTTAGGGACAACCAAATCTAGATAATATATTTTCTTCCAAGAAATCTATCACCACTGAATCTGTCACTTTTCTGGTCAGAATAGCTTCTACCCATTTGGTGAAATAATCTGTAGCGGTCAAGATCCATGTGTGTTGCACACTGGAATGTGGATTAATTTCGCCTATAAAATCCAACCCCCATTGTTGAAACAGGGCTTCCGTTTTAACCAGGACCAAAGGTAATGCTGGGAGTTTCTACTTGCCTACAAATAATTGGCAGGAGTTACAGGCTCTGACTTTGGCACTCACATCTGCGAATAATTTAGGCCAGTAACATCTTGCTCTCAAGATTTTATAAGCTGTTTCTCTCCACGCATGATGTCCTCTGCACACTCCCTCGTGAAATTCATTTATGACCCTTTCTGTTTTTGATTCTACTAGACAAACCTGTAATGTACCTCAAATTCACCATAAAAAAAATTTCTATGACATAATTCAATTTCGTTTAATCTTAGAATTTTAGAGAAGGTAAGATTCATTTATGTCCATAATGATATTATTATGCCAGTCATGTTTACTTCGAACATAAAAGCTTATATGGATAAATTCTTCCATAATTCTATCACTTCCCTTAATTCTCATACTACTCTAACATGCTTATATGTATTTAGGCAGTATCTAAGGTTAGGTTGAAGGAACCTTTAAGAGATTAGAGAGATAAATCTCAGGTGGGAGCACAACTGTCGTTAGATCAGTTGGAGAAAGGATCTAGGCGCACAGAGTTTAACCTCTGGGAGGATGCGTAAGAGAATAGCTGAAATGAACGGTGGAGACACTTCAAGGAGAAGTGTCGAAACTGCGAGAGTCGTCGGATCCAGAAAATATGTGCGAGGTTTAAACCTAGTGCATGCAGGGGAGTGAAGACTCTCCCAAATTCTGAAAAGGAGAAAGCTGGGATTTGATCACGATCGTTGATGATCCTGAAAAGATCAAAACTGTTGATCGTGGCTAAAGGTCGCAGCCGTCCATCGGAGGAACACGTGGCTACCGGTCGACATTTCGGCACCCGAGAAACCAAAGGTCAAAACTTCTCATTTTTGCAAGTCCTAAAATCCTGGTACACGAAACCCCGAATCAGTTTAGCATGAATAGGTTTCATCATTTCAGTACCGAGAAAACCCAAAGGCAAGAGCCCTCATTTTCACAAGTCGCAAAATCACAGTACATGAAACCCCAATGTGCTCTATGGAGTTAGCCCCAAGTCATCAGGTGTGATCGTATGGATGGGGGATAAAGGAGGAGCCAAAACCTATTAATCCCTTTTCCGCATTTTGGGACCCGAGAGTTTGAAGGGCCTAGTATCATTGCCGCTGGAGTCGTGAAATCCCAAATCGCGAAACCACGAAACCCTGAACCTCGAAACCCCGAAGTACTAAATGTACATGCTTCCTCCAATTCAATTATTCAAAGCTAGATCTGCTAGAACTTCAATTACAGAAGTACAAATATGCCTATAAATAGATCGATACCTTTCAAGCTCATCTATACATAGACAATCCTACCTAGAATTTTGATTTCAGAGTTAAATATGCTCCTGTAGGTGGATCTGTTCTTTCAAGTTAATATGTAGATAGTTTTGTCTAGTGTTTTGTTTCAGGAGGAACCATTCCCAGAGTTTAGTCTTTGAACATAAACTTCTTACAACGAATAGATTTCATCCATGGAAATTATTTCAACTGAGCACAATTAGACGATACACGAATCATTCAAACAAAGACTGAGCATATTTTAAAAGAAGATAAAATACAAAGTTGATATTTCGGCATTCGAGATTTGCTTATTACATATGCATGGAGTTCCTTTGCTTTACTAACCCTGAAATCCCGAACCCTGAAATACCAAAATGCTGGGCCCACAACCCTTTTGCATTTCATGATTCGACACTTCTTGTTTCATTTTTGTTTATGCATCAGGTGTTCGAAAACCCCGAAATTGCGAACCCTGAAGTCCCGAAAGGTTGGGCCCACAGTTCTTTTGCATTTCGCGATTCGACACTTCTTATTTATTTATTTATTTTTGTTTGTGCATCGTTATTAAAACAGGAAAGTCTAAATATGAATAGCCGAATTGGTACAACCCTGGGCAAAGGAAATTTCTGAAATAAGCAAGGGTGCATTCGGTTCCTTTACTATTAAAGTAGTTCATATAATAGATCTGTCATTGCAATTATAGTATGATTTTCAGTTTCTATATTCTCTTGTTCGAGATACCTTTATACAGGTTAGGTTAATGAACTATAAGGGAAAACTTGTATAATAGTCGATCTTCCTACCTCAGCTACAGATTTGTCTCTACACAGTCTGTTTAATGGAAAGGAAAAAGTGGCATAGTTTACAACACTCAGAATGTTGTTCCTGACATTATTCATACAGTTAGATTAATGAAATTACAACATAACCTTCACTCCCAATATGCTAATCTCAACATTGATTTCACTCAAACAACGAATAAAGAAAAAAAACTATCAGTGAATCTAATTTAGAGGAGATTTCTTCTAGAATTTAACCATGCATAAATCCTTTCAACTATCATAACAAATAAAAGACCAATTCTATCATTCCTTTAGATTTAATAAATACATGATATCAGATATCAAATCATTCAAATAGAAAATGGAAATCATTTCATTTCCAATTTAACAAATACATTGTATCAGATATAAAATCATTCAAACAGAAAAAGAGTAGAGCAACATATCTGAACTAGATCGCAAGAAGACAAAGGGAACAACCACGTTCCTCCCAACCATAGAACACGACAGCCAAATCACTTGCCCAATTCACCCCATAGCCTGACCATGAGTCCATGAGGTCTAACTCAGAACTCCTCCTCATCAATGTCCTTCAATTTCAGCAGTTATCCTCTTGCCTCACACTTACTCAACAATGCTCATAACAGTAAGGAAAATCCATTTCAAAAGACTCCTCTTGCCTCACACTCAATCTGTAGTGTTCATAATAGCAAGAGAGCTCAAAAATATTTTTCCCCAACATACTTGGAAGCATCCTGCCTCCTCACATATGCTATTTATCAATTTTGCCTAGGTCTTTTTCCCTCCCTTGGGGGGGAATTTTCGCATCTTTTCTAAATCCCTTATTTTTAGGGGCTGCCAATGGCCAAATCTCTGATTTTCCACTTGTAATAATCAACCTAGAGGTCGTTCCAACTTGTTCCCCACTCATGGAGTCATGGTCAGCTGATTTTAACATGTTTGTTCCATTTGTGCTCCCGCAGTTAATATAAATATTTTGTTTTTATACAAGTGTCATAATAAAATAGTTAGTTGAGTCCAATCAGATCTCTACCCAATAGTCACAATACTTAAGTACAAATATCAAATTCGAAATTCGAAATTTCCATAAATGGAAATTTTTTTCCAAATTCGAATTTACTAAAAACAGAAATAAAATTCCAGCAAATTTAAATTTCAAAAATATTTTATTTTTGGGGATATCACATCCTTTCCCCCTTCAGTAAAAAACTATCCTCAGTGTTCGTTCCTTTATTGGAACAGAGTTGGATGATATTTCCGCAAATCTCCCTCCAACTCCCAAGTGGCCTCCTTAGGACTAAAGTGCTTCCATTGCACCTTTACCTGAGTGACAACTTTGTTTCGAAATGCTATTTCTCTCTGGTCCAGAATGCACAGGGGTTCCACCTTGAACTCGCCTTCGGGTTCCACCTGCACCAATTTCTAATCAATCATATGAGTACAATCATGAATATACTTTTTCAACAAAGACACATGAAATACATTATGAATTCTTAGATTAGCTGGAAGTGCAAGTTGATGTGCTATGGGTCCAATTCGAGCTAGTATCTTGAAGGGCCCACAAACCCTGTGTGCCAGCTTGGCATAGTTCCCTAACTTCAACAAGCTTTTTCAGGCTTTGATCTTCAAATAAACATGGTCTCCTACTTGAACTTCCAAGTGTCTTTTTTTCTGATCTGCATAGCTCTTATGTCTCTCCTGTGCTTCTTTCAGGTTCTGTTGTACCTTCCTTACCATGTTCTCCATTTCTTGGAGCATCTATGGTCCAAAAATGAGTCGGTCAGTCGAGTTATCCTAACTAATTGGAGTTGTACACTTTCTTCCATACAGTATCTCGAAAGGGCTCAACTTAGTCGAAGTTTGGTACCCATTGTTATATGCAAATTCTACCAAGTGTAGGTAGTCTTCCCACTTGTTCGGCTTTGTTCTTACATACATGCAAAGCATATTCTCTATGATTTGGTTTGTCCTTTCGGTCCATCCATCCATTTGTGGATGATAACTCGCACTGAAATTCAAATTAGTATTTAGCCCTGCAAACAATTCCTTTCAAAAAGCAGATGTGAATTTTACGTCTCTATCTGAAATCACCATTTTAGGAATACCATGCAGTCTAAAAATTTCTTTCATGAATATTTCAGCAATGTTTATAGCTTTAAAAGTAGACTTTATAGGAATAAAGTGTGCAGACTTACTGAGTTTATCGATTACAACTATGATAGAATCATTCCGTTTCTAAGTTTTTGGCAAACCTGTTATAAATTCTAGCGATATGGTCTCCCATGTCCATTCTTGTACTGGTAATGGCTGTAATAGTTTTAGCGATATTTCTTGCAAGGGGGGTTAGAACGCAAAGAAAGGGTTAAAAACCCACTTGTCCTAAGTTTTGGATGCGACACGTCTGTGTTAAACAAGAATCAATTTTGAACGGCTGGGATTCGCGCGCTCT
>JZKD02S2258043.1:301004-317695 GCA_000966675.3 Picea glauca | reverse complement strand
AAAATATATACTAAGCAATTAATGTGGCCCTGTTTACGCCCAGTGTTGTAATTTTTTCTCTGATACCATATGTAATGTAACTCAAATTCACCATAAAAAAAAATAAAATTCTATGACATAATTCAATTTTTTTTAAGCTTAGAATTTAAGAGAAGGTAAGATTCATTTCTGTCCATAAAAGGTTATATGGATAAATTGTTCCATAATTATATCACTTCCCTTAATTCTCATACCACTCTAAAATCCTTATATGTATTTAGGCAGTATCTAAGCTTAGGTTGAAGGAACCTTTGAGATCTCAGAGAGATAAAGCTCAGGTGGGAGCACAAATGTCGTTAGATCAGTTGGAGATAGGATTTGGAAGCACAGAGTTTAACCTCTGGGAGGATGCGCAGGAGAACAGTTGAAATGAATGGTGGAGATACTTCGGGTAGAAGTGATGAAACTATGAGAGTTGTCGGATCCAGAAAAGATGCAGAAGGTCTAAACCTGGTGCATGCAGGGGAGTGAAGACTCTCCCAAATTTTGAAAAGGAGAAAGCTGGGATTTGATCGCGACCGTTGATCATCTCGAAAAGATCAAAACTATTGATCGTGGCTAAAGGTCATAGCCATCCATCAGAGGAACACATGGCTGTCGATCGACGTTTTGGCACCCGGGAAACCAAAGGTCAAGACTCCTCATTTTTGCAAATCGCAAAATCCCAGTACATGAAACCCTGAATTAGTTTAGCATGGATAGGTTTTGTCATTTCGGCACTGGGAAAACCCAAAGGCAAGAGCCCTCATTTTCGCAAGTCGCGAAATCTCGGTACACGAAACCTCGATGTGCTCTGTGGAGTTAGCCCCAGGTCATCGGGCGTGATCGTATGGATGGGGGATAAAGGAGGAGCCAAAACCTATTAATCCCTTTATGACATTTCGGGGCCTGGGAGTTTGAAGGGCCTAGTATCGTTGCCGCCAGTGTCGTGAAATACCGAATCGCGAAACCCCGAAACCTTGAAGTACTGAATGTACATGCTTCCTCCAATTCAATTATTCAAAGCTAGATCTACTATAACTTCAATTACAAAATTACACATATGCCTAAATAGATTGGTACCTTTCAAGCTCATCTATACATAGACAATCCTACCTAGAATTTTGATTTCAGAGTTAAATATGCTCCTGTAGGTGGATCTGTTCTTTCAAGTTCATATGTATATAGTTTTTTCTAGCGTTTTGTTTCAGGAGGAACCATTCCTAGAATTTAGTCTTTGAACATAAACTTCTTACAACGAATAGATGTCATACATGGAAATTATTTCAACTGAGCACAATTAGACGCATAAAATCAGATACACGAATCATTCAAACAAAGACTAAGCATATTTTAAAAGAAGATAAAATACAAAGTTGATATTTTGGCATTCGGGATTTGCTTATTACATATGTGCGGAGTTCCTTTGATTTACTAACTCCGAAATCCCAAACCCTAAAATCCCGAAATGCTAGGCCCACAACCATTTTGCATTTCGCGATTCGACACTTCTTGTTTCATTTTTTTTTATGCATTAGGTGTTCAAAAACCATGAAATCTCGAACCCTAAAATCCCAAAATGTTAGTCCCACAGTCCTTTCGCATTTCGTGATTCGACACTTCTTATTTATTTATTTATTTGTTTGTGCATCGTTATTAAAACAGGAAAGTCTAAATATGAATATCCGAATTGGTACAACCTTGGGCAAAGGAAATTTATGAAATAAGCAAGGGTGCATCCGATTCCTTTACTGTTAAAGTAGTTCATATAATAGATTTTCGGTTTTTGTATTCTAGTTAAAGTAGTATGATTTTTGGTTTTTGTATTCTCTTGTTCGAGATACCTTTATATAGGTTAGGTTAATGAACTATAAGGGAAAATTGGTATAGTAGTCGGTCTTCCTATCTCAGCTACAGACTTGTCTCTACACGGTCTGTTTAATGGAAAGGAAAAAGTGGCATAATTTACAACACTCATAATGTTGTTCTCAACATTATTCATATAGTTAGATTAATGAAATTATAGCATAACCTTCACTCCCAATATGCCAATCTCAACATTGATTTCACTCAGACAATGAATAAAGAAAGAAAAATAACAATGAATCTAATTTAGTGGAGATTTCTTCCAGAATTTAACCATGCATAAATCCTTTCAACTATCATAACAAATACAAGGCCAATTCTATCGTTCATTCAGATTTAATAAATACATGACATCAAATATCAAATCATTCAAATAGAAAATGGAAATCATTTAAGTTCTAATTTAACAAATACATTGCATCAGATATAAAATCATTCAAATAGAAAATGAGTAGAGAAACATATTTGAACCAGATCGCGAGAAGACAAAGGGAACAACCACGTTCCTCCCAACCATAGAACAGGGAAGCCAAACCACTTGCCCAGCTCACCCCCTAGCCTAACCATGAGTCCATGAGGGCTAACTCATAGCTCCTCCTCAACAATGTCCTTCAATTCCAACAGTTATCCTCTTGCCTCACACTTACTCAGCAGTGCTCATAACAACAAGAAAAATTCATTTCAGCAGACTCCTCTTGCTTCACACTCAATCCGTAGTGTTCATAATAGCAAGAGAGCTCAAAAATATTTTTCCCCTTCATACTTGGCAGCGTCCTACCTCCTCGCATATGCTATTTATCAATTTTGCCTAGGTCTTTTAATTCCATCCCAAGATACAATAAGGCCCAAGAGTTTACCTTCTTGCATTAGAAAGTGAGATTTCTTGGGATTTAAAGACAAACCAAATTTACGACATTTTTTGAACATCTGCTTGAGGTGTATCAGATGATCTTCGTCAGATTTGGAAAAAACATTCATATAATCAAGATAAATAACAATGAGTTTATCTCTTTTGCTGATGAAGGATATGTCCATAGCTCACTAGAAAGTAGTACTTGCATTCATCAAACCAAATGACATTTTTTCATACATAAATGTACCCCATGGGGTGGTGAACACAGTTTTTTCTTTATCATCTTTGTTGACATCAATCTGATTGTAACTCGAAAAAACCGTCGATCATTGACATTCTATTTTCTCTAACCACTTTTTCTAAAACATGATCCATTTTGGTAGCAGATAATTGTCTTTGAGAGATGATTTATTTAGATTTCTAAAATCTACAAACTGTCTGATTTCTCCATTCTTATTCCTAACCGAGACTAGGTTAGCTACCCACTCAGAGTACCTAAGTGGTACAATTATTTTAGCATCTAGGAGCTGTTTGACTTCCTTTTCGACCACGAGCAATGATATGGGATTTATTTTCCTGAGCTTCTTTTTGAAAGGTTTAACACCTGGCTTTAAAGAAATCTTGTGTTCGATCATAGTGGTGTCATAAGTTCCTAGATCATCATAAGACCAAGAAAAAATGTATTTATATTGCTTGAGTAAATATGCATAGTTACCTTTCATCTTAGGAGGAATATACTTTGATATTTTTACTATTCTAGGATTTTATTTGGTGCCTATATCACAATCTTTGACTTCTTTTGGTTGAGGTTGCAAGGTATATTTTAATGGTATGTCATTGTGGTCAAGTAATCTTTCTAGAGGGATTAGACCTTTAGGGATTTGATTTTTTTTTATTACTAACATGTGGTGATTCATGATATTTTCTTGGAACTCTTGAGGGTCCTCCCTTGCTTGCATAATCCAAGCATGGTCGTTCTGGTTTTCTTGATCAATGTGTGTTTCAGCAAAGTCTTCCACCATTTCAATGAATTTTCTGATATGTTCATCATCTTCGAACACCTGCGAGTGTTGCATATTGTTTGGTATGGAGGGTCTATGCCTCATCTCTTTGTGATACTTTAGTTTAAAAGCTGTAGGAGGTAGGAAATTTGAGGCTTCTTTGGCTAATGAATAGAATTGTAGATTTTCTGTACGGGGAATGTAATGAACCTTAACCGATGAGAAAAAAATTTCCATCAAATCCCAGGCATAGTTTCTATAAGATCTCAATCTCGGGTGTTTGGCCTGGTACTACCGATTTACTTGCTTCACAATTAATTCCACGTCTCCATAGACTTCCAAGTTTTTTATGTTTAACTTCCCAACAACTTCTAACCCCAAGACCAGGGCTTCATACTCGCATACATTATTCATGTAATCTATGTCCCACTGTAGTCTATAAGAGAAAGGAATAATAAAATCATCCCCAGGTGCTACAAAAGGTACTCCTGTGCCTGCTCCTTCACATGACGAAGCACCATTGAAATACATTTTCCAAATTCCAGTACTATATACACTTTCATTTATTTTTTCTGTTTTATTTTTCTTTGTGCAATTTTCTTCTATACATTCATATACATCATCATCAATTGATAAAATACAATTTCCTATATCCTGATCAACGACATAAATAGGGTAATTATTAGGATTACGTGGATCACTTACTGTATATGCCAACCGTGTTTCCCGGTATAATCGGGCGAACTATCCACCAAAGATGGGAATCATGGTGCATGTCATGTCTAGCTGAAGGGATCCTCCAAGATTAGCACCCCAAGACCTGGATAATAGAATACCATACTTCAGAGGTATATCAACAATAACTACATCCATTAGAACATTTTTTATTGGAATCTGTGAAAGATTTACCACTAAGTCTTTGGTCATGCCCATACATTTAACTTTTCTCGAATCAAATGAATACAGGTCTCCATAGGGCCTAGTAATTTCGAGACCAAGTCTATCCATAATAGCCATGGGCATCACGTTATGTGAGGCTCCAGAATCTAGCATGAAATTATGTAGTAGACGATCATGCACATTAAGTGTAATGTAGAAAGGAGCAACGGTATCTCTGGAACCTTCGAAATGCAGACCAAAAATTATATTAGGCTTATCATCTTCCAAATTTATAACGTTAGCCTGACTTTCCATATCTGAAAAATTTATCATTTTGGTGATTTGATTTTGGTAAATAGGGTTATTTTCTAGTTCAACTAGGGGAATTGATATCTTGATTTTGTTAATCTCATTTTCTAGGCTGAAACCTCCTGTAATCTTGTCAGTTTCTTTGATTGGGACTTCAGTCTCCTTCTTTTCTGATTTATTGGTTTGCATTGCTTTATTTTCATCTATTTTTGTTTCTGTTGTCTGTGTTTCGACTATCTTAGTTTTCCCTATTTGGATCTCAACTCCTTTTATTTTGGTGTTTTGTATTTCAGTCCCTTTTCGAGCTGGCTCATATATTTCCCCTCTCGGAAAAATTTTCTTTGGTTGGGTAGTTGCTACGTTTTTAGCTTTAGACCTTAGATTATACTTATGTTGGAGCTCGGCCATTATAGTATTGACAATCCCCTGGAAAGCATAATATTCTGTATTATTTATGTTGCCATCCT
This sequence comes from Picea glauca, assembly GCA_000966675.3. Classification (NCBI taxonomy): domain Eukaryota; kingdom Viridiplantae; phylum Streptophyta; class Pinopsida; order Pinales; family Pinaceae; genus Picea; species Picea glauca. The sequence goes on along the minus strand of JZKD02S2258043.1, from coordinate 312,302 downwards.
CATTAGACCAATGTTCCATATTTAAATACCTCTCATAATCTTGTTTAGTCAATTGAGGTTACTAGTAATCATCACTGAGATTATTCATATCATCTTCTAAATCCTCAAATTATTGCATGTCATTTCCTCCTATAAAATTTTCATTTTTCAAAGGAGTCTAAACTTTTTGATCTTCACTTTTAATCTGTCATATTTGTATTTGAGGATCAGGGTTCCTCTTGAATTCTCTCCTAACGAAATGATCTTCTTTAGATTGATCTAGTTCCATATTTGAATTTTTATTTGATAGTTCTTTGATTATCTTTTCCATATCATCCATCTTATCGTTTGTGGACCTCCCACCTACAAAAGGTATTGCTTGTTCCCTAAATCGTTTAGTCTCTTTGTTTCCCATTTCCACCTTCGATTTTAATTTTCTAGAGGCCATCATATTTGACTCAATATCTACAACATCATCTTGCATTTGGGTAAGTTCGACAACTCTCGTTTCTCTGAATAATAGTGCGAAATAGGGTTTGAAATATCCTGCAAAAGTTACCTTGGCTATAGGCTGGGAAGGTTTAACTTCAACTGGGATCTTGTTATATAATTTATTAAATATTTGGATGAATTCAATAACAGTTTCCGTTTTTTTTTTTCTTAAAGCTCCAAACTCAGTTAAGTAATATAGGTGATCCTTTCTTTCACCCCATTGTCTGAGAAAAGAATTTTCTAAGTCATCATAGGATCCTACTGAACCTACGACCAAACCTTGAAAAATGGTTCTCACCTATCCTTCGAAGGTTTGAACAAACAACCGTGAAAACACGTCTTCATGCTGGAGACCGAGAATATTCGTGAATTGATCAAAGAAATTTATATGTTCAACTGTAGTTATATCTCCTTCCCTTGTGAACTTAGGTAGGTTTTTCATGTAGTTTTCACGTAAATCATGAAGGAGCATTGGGAGGACCAAATGAGCATATCTGGCAGCTACTTTGGCGACAATTCTGGGGGGTGGGGGTGGCCCTTGACTGCCCCCTCCTCCTCCTTCGGAAGTAGCCATAGATATTCCAGGAGAGGAAACTGGTAAGTTATAAAGAGAGTTTTCAAAGACGTACAAAAATCCTTTAGCTTCTTCGGGATGAAGCGAGAAAGGTTCTGAGAACCGTTTATCAGGAGATGAAAAAACTGAAAAAGGGGGGAATGGGATACGAGGGCTCAGTTCTTCTGATTTGCAAGAAATGTAAATCGGAGAACCTGCAGCATTTGAATCCAAGTGTATGGTATAATCTTTGAGACTTTGTGAGATTGGGAAATTTAGCTCGAGAGTTGATGGGATATCAATCGAAGTGGGCTTTACTATAGGTTTCTTACCTTCACTTACACATGAGGTAGTTGAATAAGCTTCATTTTTAATTTCAGGGAAAACTACTTTAGGGTTTATGGTTTCAACTTCAACTATGTTAGCCGACGTTTCTCCGAAAAGGATTTGGGTGGAAAGTTCTCACGGAGTTAACGGTTCAAGTGGAATCTTAGACTTAGACTGTGTGGATTTAGGTTGGTAAACCGTAGTAGTTTTCTTAAGGAATCCTCTTGGTTTTAGTATTTTTTGGGGTTGGAAATAGGCGTGGTCTGCTTATCATTTGGGTTTTGTCTGGTGTTCGTTCAACCGAATGCTAGCTTATTTAAATGTGGAGTTTCCAAGTGAATAATAAAAACTTAACATTTATAATTTATTCAATATTTGTTCACTATCAAAGAGAGAAAGTTACAAATGTCATTCTCCCAGGGAAAAATAACTCCGTTTCTCCGTCCCCGACAACGACACTAAAAAAATGTTGTTCCTGAGTTTATACCAAGGCTTCAAGTATAATGTCAGGCATCAATAAATGGGGAAAAGGTTTCAATGTTTTCCTTTCACTACCGAAATTATAGAGAAAAGTTCTTTAAATCAAATTAATATTATAACAACTCAGAGGTTGTTTCTCGCATCTGAGTTAAATTTGAAATATTGAATGAATTGAAAGAAAAACATAAAGATGATAATAATAGAAAGGCATCAATTGCAGAAGAATATTACTTTGTAACATAAGAAAAAAGTGAGTGATGTAACCTTCAATGAAGTATAAAATATAGTATCTAATTAACATGCAGGTCTTGTATTTACTAATAGTGAATACAGAGGAAAATCTGTTTGTTATCAAATTACTAAGTGAAATATAACCACAGTAGAGGTTGTACTAAATTGTGATTTAAACATTCATCAAAGAAAAGTATATGAAAGTATGATGGAATATGGAAAGACAGAAGAAAACATAACTCATAATAGATGAGATGTAGAATCTTTGGCTTGCATTTGTATTAATTCTCAATAAAGAGAGTCTTCTCCTTTACAATTGGCAAAAATCAACACTTGATCCTTTCTCAAAATGTATATTTATACAAGATTTAAGCGTTTGAAATTATATCATTCTAAAGGTTTCGGTTACAAATGAGAAGGTGAAATGATTCACTTCATTGTCCCTTGTCTTCTCTCATGCTGGCAGGGCGTTTTCCTTTATTTGTCCCCTAGCTCTAAAATAAGGTAGAATGAGCAACTGCATTACTGGCCTCTAGAAGTGTTCCCTTTCCCCTGTTCAATACAATTGATACACTTTTCTACCAACTGGGCTATCAACTTGGAAGGTTCCGTTTGGTCATTTTCTTCGAGAGTGTAACACTTCTTTTCCAGTTGTGGCAATCTTTCTCCTATTTACCTATATTCTATGATGATAGACAATAATTGTAGGTTTTTATTTATTAACCATTTATCTACTTGGGAAATATCGACCTGTCTTATATGAGATAGTTCAACTTGGTCTCTTTCCACATTTTCCTTGATATCTAGCAGATGCTTGACTATGTTAATTTTTCCCAACGTTCTAGAGCTAATTTCCTTATCAAGATCTAACAATTTTTTATTTAGTAGGCCAAATGTTTCTTCACAAGAATCTCTCACCTCTTTAGCCATTTTTCTGTTATCTCATATATTGTGCTCCCAAACCTTTAGCAAGATGTTACCTCTGGTTTGTTCTAGAATGGATAATCTGGAAGCGATGACCATTTCCTCTTTCACTATTGCTATAATAGCCTCCTGGAAAGCGCCCCGATCTGCCTTAGATTCTCTTTGTCTTAAGGTGATATTATTTAGCGCTAGATCTATCATCTAAAAATGATTCTAGATGATTTCTACTTTAGAAAGTAGACCCTGTTGAGCTGCCTCTATTTTCCCTCATATTTCCATGGCTTGGGTTTGAAATACCATTATATCTATGACCTAGCTCTTAGTAGAATTTAACTTAGATTGCAGTTGTTTTATTAACTCCTCTTGTTGATCGACCTGTGTTTGGATTATTTGAGATGACTGGTGCATTTTCTCAAAATTAGATTTGAGCTGTTCGATTTGCTATTGGTTGGCTGCTCTGTCTTGTTCAAGATATTTGTATGCCTCATTCCTGGCATTTGTCTCTACAACTGCTATCTAATTTTGTAATTTTCTAATCAACATGTCTTTTTGTTTGAGCCGTTCCTTCAAGGTTCCAACTGAATATTGGTTGGCTGTTGCATAAGCCCCCAATGTCCCTACTACCTCTTTGGAAAATTCTATCTCTTCTAAGGATTCTCCATCAGTTAATACCCTTTATTTTTTAGCCACTACACCCTCCCTTTGGTGTGTTTCTTGCTTCACCACGAATTTCATTTTCTTTCTAAAAAAGAAATCATAAGGATGTAGCTCTTCTATAGAGATAGGTGTTAGATCTTCTTTGAATATTATTCCTACATCGGGGTTCCCCTTGGTAAATTGTAAGGGTGTGACGAATGGAATGGGACTACCGATTTCTATGGATGTTTGTTTCATGGTAGCGTCTGTGACTGGTTCATTTGATGTAGACAAGGATGTGTCTCCTGCCCCCTTTGATGGTATCTTTGTTTGATCCTTGACCTGTTTACCCAGTGTATCTGTCTCTGGGGGTATTTCTTCTTGGCTTGGGATCTTGGTTTCCTATTTTGAGGTCTCAATTTCCTCTATATTCCCCTGAGATTCTTGTTTTCCAGGGCTTGTGTCTGTTGAACCTTTTTCTTCTATTTGCTATATACTTGGAGGTGTTGAGACTTTTACCTACAAAATGTTGGGGAGGACACTTCTCCGGTGCTCCTAAAATTTGTAAAATTCAACCATCCCTTCAGGTGATAGAGATCGAACCCGACTTAAGACTTTTGAGTAGGATCTCGCTCGAAAAATCTCATCATGAGGGGAATCTTCGTGCTCGTATATTTTTAGACCACAACTTTCCATGTGGTTACCTATGACCTTATGAGGGTCGTTCTTCTTTAATTCAATGTCTACCAGTTTCATTTCTTCTAAGTCCGTGGCCTCCACTTTGGAATGGAAAAAATCTAATAAAGAAAATGTACCAATGTGTAGGGGAAAAATGGCCATACCTTTTTCTGAAACCCTTTGAGTAATTTGCTGATTCCATCGAGTACTGTTTTCCTGAAAACCTCACAACATACTAGCCCGTCTGGTAAGAATAGCGATAGGGCATATGGGGGAACAAAACAATAAAAAACCCTAATATAAGAGAACTGTTATTTTATGTACCAGTTTTCCATGCTGCCTAAGTTGGCCATGATTTTATCTGAAATCCTGGGAGGTGGGTGGCCAAAGATAACGACATGCATTGGTACCATTACACAGTTGAAAATCTCATAGTCGAAGTCTTTGGCTTTATGTTCCCAGAGTTTTGAGTGGTATACGTGAATAGGCTCTGCATTATTTGGAGTACAACTCCAGATCATTAATACAAAACGTTTCATGAAGAAAATGGTGTCCATAATGTAAGAAGACATGAAGAAGGAAGCTGCTTTCCCACTCGTCTTTTGTGTCCGATATTTTGTAATTTGACTGGCTAGACTGTTTGACAACATTTTGGCCCATTTGAAAGATTATCCCTCTGCTACTATGTGGATAAGCGGTACCCATGGGAGCTAGAAATGTGCAATATTCTCTTTCCCATAAAGTCTACACACCATCATTGCTATATATATGAACTGTGGCTATAACGATGATATTGTGTATATACCATTAGAATCAGCTCTAAAATTTTTAGGGCGCGAGCACCAATCCTTGATCAGGTCGGATACAATTTTTCCAAAATGCTCACATTCTTTCTTTTTGAAGCCCTCTAATAATTTGGCATTGTAAGTAAATTTTGGTGTGGTAGACAATTTGTACATTGCCTGTAGATGCTCCGGCTAAAATGTCCCAACAACCACCTTCTGAGAATTGAATATTGTTCTAGTCGGGACATCTACGTGATCCAATGCCCATCCGATCATATGATAATAGGGAAAGAGTTGCAACCTTGTTGCTACCTAGTGCATCTCTGACTAAGAAACAACCTTGTATTTGATATACAAGTCTTCTTTTTAGTTGTCTCTCGAATCGTCTGGGCAATTATCAACTCGTATTGCAATGTGCTGACAACATGTGTGCATGTTTTGACTATGTCAATGTTTCTAGGCGAGGTATCAGAAAGAATATCTGAACTTTGACCTGAACTTTCAACAGTTGTTTTGGGTGCTTTCTATAGAGCCATGATATAGAATCTCCAAATTATATTTCCTGTCACAGAGGATGAAAATAAAAACAATGGTTATCTCGCTAAGCTGACTCTATGATAACTAGAATGAAATTCAACTAATGATGAAAATCCTTTCACATTGAGCATTCTAGTCTGTGCGGGTCCTTGCTGACACAACATTTAATTCTCTTAATAGAAAGATCTGGAGATAAAGAAGGATCTTATTTCCAATCATTTCTCTACTCTGCTTATAAATTGCATAAATTCTTGATATTTCATGACTTGGGAGAATCAAAGAGTATTTAATTTCCGCCCATAATTTTTACAAGGTAAAAGTTTGTTTAAGATATTAATTAATCCATCTTAAACCTTTAATTAATCATTATTAGTTCTTAATCTTTTTTCAGAATTCGTAGTCTCGAGTGATTTTACTCTTAGTCTCGAGCTATGAATCCCAAATTTGTGATTTGATTAATTAACTTTAATCAAGATTAAGTTTTTAATTAATTGTGATTAGTTTGGAGATTTCATGACCTCGAGTATTAGGGTTATAAGCTATTGTTCAAGGAAAAACTGTTGAATCGTGAAGTCATGATAACAATTAATTATCGTTAGTCTTGTAATTAACCAGGTTTATCTTAAGTCACATTCACAACCTCGCATATTGGGACATTTGAAGGTTGCTCAAGGCATGACTCTCGACTCGTGAAGGCACGATGTATTAAATTAGTGATAATCACGCTTTAATGTTTCGATGATCATGATTAAGCTTAACCCAACTTCATTGTTTTGCATGTCTGGGCATTAAGGGCTTCAACATGTTGGACTGTTAGATCTGCGAAACCCCGAAATCCAATGTTTTAGGTTTATCGTTAGCGTTTTGTTGTTTGAAAGGTAGGCGACTTCCAATCCTTTAATATCTGGAGTATTTGAAAAATATATGTGTTCCAACAACGGTTATGCCCCGGTTCTTTAGGAAGTCCTTGATTAGGATTCTCTTTAGTTCTGATTTCTTCTTCATTCTATGATGGCATTATCACAACAGACCAACAATTTTTCTTTTGTAACAGTAAACGTGTTTGTTAGTTTTTCTTCAACAGAAATAAAATAATTAAAATAATTTTGGCCTTTCCCTGAGGTCCAAGTGTTGTAACCTCTCTCTGATACCATATGTAATGTACATCAAATTTCCAATTTTTTTTTTTTTTGTTAAGGGGCATTAAAGTTCCTTGACTCTCCAACAATGTTTGTGACACAGAGATAATCCATTAAATATATCTTATTCATTCACTGTATGCATAGTAGTTTTAATTATTTGTCATTATCCCTCTTAAAGACCGAAGGAGATGTAAAATTCAATTGTCTCTTACTATTATATTTCATCATAGTATCGTTGTTGGGTTAGAATCATACACTTATTTTTATTGAAGAAGATTGTGACCATGATTGTCATAGCCCTTAGAATAACCACTAGTCTATGTCAAGACACCCTATCCATATTACATTGCGTAATAGACTATCATTAATCATATATTTTCCACTTCTACATAATCATATAGCTTCGATAAAAAATATAGACTATAGACTATAGACTATCATATAGACTATCCATAACAATATATTGTTTATCATATAGACTATCCATAACAATATATTGTTTATCATATAGACTATCCATAACAAGATATTGCTTTATCATAGTGCATCGAAATGTACCTATACATAAAATATTGTTCTATCATAGCACAATGAACATATACCTATTCACTATCTATTGTTTTATCATATACCTATTCACTATTCGTTTGAAGAAACTTTTGTTTGTATCCTCTGGTTGTGAAAATATTTCCTCTATCAGGAAGAATTGTGGTTTATCCTACGGCCACCTCGACAGGATCATCCACTTGATCTCTCATCTGATACAGTGATAGAATTAAATCGTTTATGAAAGGGTTTTCCTATGTTGACCACTCTTCACCAATAAAACAGAGAGTATCTTTGTTATTAACTGTCATTCCAAAGCATGTATCCATTCGCCGCCTCATTTGTTGAATGTACGCAGAATGAAAATGTAGGGTTCAAACTCATTTTACACAGTTAGTCTTTAACCTATATATTGGGTTCTTACTATAATTTATGTGCACTCAGACTTTCATATTTTCCTTCCTGTAATGCTATTTAATTTTAATGATAAATTGTGAATATACACAGGTCACATTTTATGTGCCTCTATGAATGCTTATTAATTTAATAATTATTCACTATGATCATTACCCCAAATCAAAAATTCCAACTGTGTGTTAATGGGATTTAAATTGGCAGTTTTGTTTAATCGTTGACCTTTCCACAATTGACTTATTTCATTTATTTGTTCCTCTGTACAGAGTTTGGGGATTAGTATTATGTCCTTTATGTTTGATTAATCTATGGACGGTCTATTTCAATGATAATTGCTTTCAATTCTTTACTTATTGTCACTTTAGAAGTAAAAATCTCTCTGCATAGATATATGAAATTAATGATGGGCCCTTTCTGTTTTTTGAGGGTACCTATCAGTTGGTTCTAGCCCCACTCCTCCTCCTCCTAGATCGTGGATAGATTGTCTCACAAGGGACAAAAGGCGATATGGTTTTTCGTCGAGACTCAAAATAAGTTTTTTCCCTTGGCTTATTCTATTGCTTGATTTCCATAGAATTAAAATGCTAGCAAGTTACTAAACCTTTGTGTTAATTCTGTTTTTGCAGGTTGTGCAAGTCGATGTAATCAAATGAAGGAAGTGTCTTACCTCGAAAGGTATTTGAGTTCCATGTCCTTCCTTGACCGATCTATTCACGTATCTAACTACGGTTACATATATTCTGTGTATATTTTCTTAGATCTATGTTTACAATACAAGAGGTTGTGGAGTTTTGGTCTATGGTACTCCAACTCTAATACTTTGAACAATGTTCGATTGAATACAATGGTTTCTTTTGAAAGATACTTTGAATCTTACTAAATCACTATATTTTTGTGGTAATAAAGAATGTATTCAGACTGTTATTCTTTCTATCTATTCTTTGCAGTGTTTTTGTATGTACATATTTGAATAACAACTCAATATATATATATATATATATATATATATATACAATGGCCAATAGGAACATAAAAGTAGTTCTACTATTTCTTTATGTATGAGTACATATATATACATATATAGTTAAATATCTATTTTAACCCTTACATTTCAAATTAAAAATATTTCTAGTATCATTTAACTATGATAAGCCATAGTAAAACATGGTCATATAGTCCCTTAAGAATTGATTTCACTTATGTATACACAGTTAACATATTCCTAACAAATAATAAACATAAATATAACATTGACAAAGGAATACAGGCTGAGATACATATCTGAAACTTGATGCTGGAATACAAATGGAACAACCACGTTCCACCCAACCATAGAACATAACATCCAAGTTCACTTGTCCTGCTCACCCCCTAGCCTGACCATGAGTCCATAAGGGAAAACTGAATAATCCTCCTTATCTATATTCAACATCCACATATAAAAAAAAATCCTTTGCCTCACACTAATAGTGCTCTTAACAAAAAACAGTTTGTTGGAGAAATTTCTATTTTCAACACACTAGTTCAGTGGGAGTTAACTGACTAGTTCTATTTTAGACTTTCTATTTTTACCATCACTATTATGCATGCATGAATTCCTAAGGAAAGCTATCTGCTTGATTGCTTTTCTTAATTATGGAATGTTTTTCCCCATATATGAGTGTATTCCACTCATTCATTGTATAATATTGATCATGATCTATGTATCAATCATTAGCTCATTGGAGTAGTGTGAATATATTTTCTCATTCTTCCATATTGAATATCTCTTCGTTTCTTGATAAGATTTGTTTGTACTGGCTTTATATAGATCTCTTGTGAAGGTTTCCATGAAACACTGACAAGGTATCAAATCTATGCTACTTGGAGCAAGACAGACAAGCCAAAGAATAAGGAAAATCGGAGTTTCGACAAGCTAAATCCGTGGTCCTACCTTTCAGTAGTTATTCCTCCTAAAATGTTACATTTTTGAGGAAATTACTAGTGTGAAAAGTAAATTGACCCATTTTGGAAGTGGGTTTTCAACCGTTTGGAGAGATTCTTCACCATTTGCTCAGAAAGTAAGGTGCAAGATAGCCTCTTGAAACTGATACGAATCCGTGGCTATACCTTTCAGTAGTGATTTCTCCAAAAATATTAATTTTTCAAGGAAAGGATCCGCGTTAGAAGTAAATCGACCCATTCTGCAAGTGGGTTGTCAACTGTTTGGCGAGATTCCTCACAATTTGATCAGAAAGTAAGTCGAAATATCATCTCTTGAAACTGATACAAATTTTCACTTAAAGTGCCCTTTCTGCCGTGATTTCTTAATTTTTCACTTGTAGATTGAGAGTAAATTTTTAGGGATTCTTAGAAATAGTGGGAGAGATGGATAGGAAAACTATTATATAGTAAAACTTGGTGGTAATCCTCATGTTATACAATTATTTTGATTGGAATCCCAAGGCAACATTCCAACTCAAAAGAAAAGGACTGTATAATTTGACGATGGTGAGAGAAACAAAACCTACATCAATGATTGAGAAGATGAGATGGGCGAACCGTAAGGATGAGGCCCCATGACTACTTCTTGAGTTAATATCCACTGGTTTATGGTTTCATGTTGTTGCATGCAAGACTCAAAATGAGATCTGGACCACCCTGGAAGGACTCTTTGGAAAGTAGGATGAGATGCAAGGTCATATGCTTGAGGTAGAGTTGAATACCTTAGACCTTGAATTTTTTGATAATATACAGGATTTCTCTACTAATTTTAAATATTTTCTTTTGAGCTTGGGTGAATGTGGTATTGACAAGTCTACATAAGAGAAACAACTTATTCTAACAATCTTGGCCAAGATAGGACCAGAATATGTTGTGTATGTCTCCAATTTCCATTCTGGCAGATGTATTTTTGGAACAAATTGGAAAATGTCTACGTTGGCTCGGTTCATTGAGTCTCTTACACAAGAGAAGACAAAACTCATACATATGGGCCTCATGAAATATCCCAAAGCACATGCACTCACCATGCATGATGGAAAAGGTTCATCAAAACAGAACAGGAAGGAGGGATATTCCAAACCCTTCAACGATTCTTCAGGTTCCAGAGACTCTTTAGATTCAAAGAAGAAGAAGAAGGGAAAACATTGTACTTACTGTAATAATCCAAATCATGAAGAATCCACATGCACGAAGAAACAAATCGATCTTATGGCACATGCATTTCAACAGAAAAACCTTGGAAACTTCATTCCAGAGGGAATCAAGAAGAAGAAGGAAGAAGATCTTGCTCCTAAGAAAGGTAATCATCATGCTTTGGTTGCAATTAATTCCTCATTTGATTCATGAATTATAGATTTTGGTGCATCCCATCATATGGCAGTGAAAGAGGAAGTTTTCTCTTCTTTGATTCCATGTTCGAGACCCCCTATTCTCATGGGGGATGATACTCCAGTAGAAGTAGCAGGAGAAGGGAGAGTGGAACTCCATAATGGTCGTTTTGAGAATGTTTTACATGTTCCAAATCTTTCTATGAATCTTCTCTCAGTTTATCAGATCGCTTAGAAAGGTAAAAAGGTATAATTTACATCAG
>JZKD02S2258043.1:259543-300276 GCA_000966675.3 Picea glauca | reverse complement strand
TGTACATGAGTACCTAAAATGGCCTAGTAGCCGGGACTCATTTTTTACTCCATAGTGATGTTCAAGGGGGGTGTTGGAGAAATTTCTATTTTCGACACACTAGTTCAATGGGAGTTAACTGACTAGTTCTATTTTAGACTTTCTATTTTTACCATCACTGTTATGCATGCATCCATTCCTAAGGAAAGCTAAATGCTTGATTGTTTTTCTTAATTATGGAATGTTTTGCCCTATATATGAGTGTATTCCACTAATTCATTGTATAATATTGATCATGATCTATGTATCAATCATTATCCCATTGGAGTAGTGTGAATATATTTTCTCATTCTTCCATATTGAATCTCTCTTCCTTTCTTGATAATATTTGTTTGTACTTGCTTTAGCTAGATCTCCTATGCAGGTTTTCATGAAACACTAACACAATTTTCTTCCTCCAACATACTAAGCAACGTCCTGCCTCCTCCATATGTTGTTTTTAATATGCATCCTTGTGCCTAGGTATTTCCTTCCCTCCTTGTGCAAATTGACATATTTACAAATCCATGATTTTTAGGGGCTGCCAGTGGTTAAATTCCACATCAGCCACTTGTAAAAATCAGCCTTGAGGTAACTCAAACCTATTCCCCACTCAAGGAGTCATGGTCAGTTATTTTTAACCTAGTTGTTCCATTTGTCTTCCCGCATTTAATTTATTAAAATTTTGTCTTACACATGTGTCAAAATAAAAGAGGATAGTTGGGCAAGTCAAATATTTTCCCAACAGTCATCAAATAATTAATTACAACAATCAAAATTCCAAATTCGGATATGCCATAAATGGAAAATAATTTCCAAATCCAAATTTTCCAAAAACGAAAGTTTATTTCAAAGTTCACTTAGAATTTAATATTCTTATATTTGAGGATATTGCAGCCCAAGGAGACACCCTAGATTCATTATTTGGATGGATGACAATCATGTTGTTTTCCAAGGTCTCCGCCATATGGGTCTGCTAATTTTTATAGCGTTTGTTATATTGCTCTTTTTGTCTTACTATCTCAGGCTTGTCAATAACTATATATTTCTATATGAACTCTATTTCATATGTCTTTTTGACAACTTGCTTGGTTTCCCTCTAGACAGACCAATAGAATTTTATGTCATTGTCGAATGTTAGACATGATGACATCTCTATAAATTTTCTCCATAATTTAATATAAGAAATTGCTTACAAAAAAAACATTTGAAAGGAGAACAAATATTATAACTAAAACATTTAAACATTGTGTTGCTTAGTAATATGCAAATCCTTTCATTTTAACATGCACTTACATGTGAAAATAATAATAACAATAATAATTGGTGCATGATACTCCTTTATTTGTGGCAAAGGGACCCTCATGCTTTAATGAATGATTTACCTTTTTAGTAAATCAAATATTTTTCAATTTAATTTTTTTATTGAAATGACATATATTAGTATACCTCTCTACAACTACTTCTCATAGATTTATATAACTGCTCATAGATTTATAATTTATATAGATAATGTGGATTGTAATTGGTAGTTTACCTTTTGGTGAATTTAATATTTTTCAATTTAAATTAATTTAATTGAAATTATATAAAAAAAAATTACCTTATTTTATTTAAAAAAAAAATATTTTATTTTATATTATAATTAATGTGATTATTAATTTGTAAGATATTATTTTTAAAAATTTAAATATGTTTTCAAATTTAAATTATTAAATTAACATTAGGGTGCTCCCACAATGTTGATGGGGCAAAAAGTAGCAATGGGTTGTGCACATATGGGCATGCATTCTTAGAAATGTGCACATGTTCCTAATCATATAGTCTCAATGCTTCCCTATATTCGAGACAGACCTACCAACTCAGATTTTTTAGGAATGTGCAAACACTTTATAATGCATGTGTGTTCCTCAGTAGGATTTCACACATGTTCTAATGCATGTGCACATTCCTATTAGAATGCATAAGGCATTGAAACCCATAACTAGTGCGTAAAAGTGTCAATAGTACCCTATACCTAGTTAAAGGCAAAGGAATCCCTTAAGAGGTCATTTGTGGTGGTTCAAGGTGTTATTCTTAGCCTCAAAAGCCTAGAATATTCCTTTAGACACTAACTCTTTGGTTTTATCCCCTAACCATATCTATGGTCAAGAGACTCATATTTAATGTTAAAAACATCATAAGGTTGATTATTCCCATCTAGAGACCAAGGATACCCTTGAAAGGTCCTTTGGAGTGGTTCAACATGTCGTTGTTGGACTTAGATGCCTAGAAGCTTCCTTTAGAACCTAAGGCCTTGATATCCTCTCTCATTCATGTCCAAGGATCCAAGACAATACCTAGTTCTCAAAATATCCTAATGATGCCCATTTTCCCATTTAAAGGCCCAAACACCCCCTCGAGAGGTCATCTATGGTTGTTTGAGGTGTCATTTATGATTTTTGAACCCTAGAAGCTATCTTAAACCTTGAGAATTTGGGTGTGGTGGTTTGAGGAGTCATGTTTTTCCCTAGGTGCCTAAAATAATTCCTCTATGTAACGACCCTAATTGGATACATGCTTAAAGATTATAAAGTAAAATTAATTAAAAGAAATTAATTATGGTTAACTGAGTAATAATTCAAACTACAGATCACATTTAATGACCTGTGAAATAAAATTAAAAGATCACTGAAAAATGATATAAAATGGTGGTGTATGCAGAGAGGGATAGCCATGGATCCCGAGAAGATAAAACATTAACTCATGACGAAGGACAGAGGACGGAGGGTGGTTGAAGGAGTAACTGCAGGAGTCGATGAAGGGGGAAGAAGGGGGAAAAAGAATTTTTACGTGAGGGCGATGATCAGTCGACGGAGGGGGGATCCTGAGGACGACAGTTTGCTATGAGCAGAGAGTTTTTGTTTGGGACATTTTGATTAGTTGAGGCACTGAGTTGCTGGAGGTTTTGGGAACAGAGGGCCAGGATATCCGTTGATATCCTGGAGCTAGGTAGTTTTCCTAGTTGGCAGGGAGGAAAGTAGTTTTGGGCAGTTATTTTCCTGTTTGTGGCAGGGTTGATCTGTGTAGCAGGCAACAGCAAGGCAAGAGGCAACATAAATTAGCATCAGATCCAGGTATTTGTTAAGTTATGTATTTATCTCTTTCTGCCATGAAATCAATTTTATTTTGATAAATCTAAGTTACTAAAGTTGATGTTATGAGAATCACTATTGTGCTAAGAAGTTATTGTTTCTGTTTATTCATAAAATGTTTATGAATCTTAAAGATGTTTAGAAGTTTATATGGCCATTACACTCTTCATCTAAGTCTTGGTGACATCACTAACATCCTTTCTTATAGGCCAAGGATACCCTATAGAGTTCATGTGTGATTCTTCTAGACATTATTCATAGCTAAAGCATGGCCTTATTCCCTATATCGTTTATAGGACCCTAGGACACATACCTATTTCTTAAAACCACCTAGTGGCACCGACATCTCAAACCATAGAATAGGACATCCTCAAGTTCCCATGTGTGGTTGTTCAAGGCATCCTTCCTACCCTAGATGGATAAAATATTTCTTTAGGACCTAAGGTTCATGTTTCCTTATCTAACCATGTCTAGGGCCCCAAGACCCATACTTAGTAGTAAAAAATGATAATGATATATATATGATCTGTAAGTTGTTGTGGATGTTCCACTAGAACAACTCATCACATTAGGTCTTATAATATTATGAAATATTAAACTATGAAAACTATTTTTCCTTAGATTCCATATTAATCAATTACTAGCTTTGCTTGATTTTGTGACAATAACTGAATACGAAAATGAAAGAACAGGAAAAATAACACACCATCCACACAAAAATGAACACAATATATATCCTGGGAAACCTAATACAAGAGAAAACCCATCTAGAAGATGAGGCATATTATCTTCTCTCTTTTCTTCAGTTATGGAAAGGTAAATACAAAGAAAGAGACACTCATTGCCAAGTTTCCTTTAACATTGTGGCTTGTATGGCTGCTACAAAGTCTCTCCTCCTCTATTGTTCTCTCAAATTACCACTCCTATATGCTTCACTAAACTATGAAAAAAATATAATAAAAAAGAGCATAACCCCTTCTCCTCCTAGTAGCCCAACATTTATCATAGTCTGAGATCCATCTAGGGTTAGGGTTTTGACTTCTTCAACCCTTAAATAGTGAATATGATTGGAACTTTTAGAGCATTCCTTAAATTACACACGTGTATATCCCAATATGTGTGAGTAATGGGGGTTGACATGGCATCCATTCATACCATGGTGGTGAGCAAGTTAGGTCAACTTGTGGGAGGCATAAAATTTTCATACAAGCTCTAATTGAGGAATTTTATGCATCATTGGAATTATCTTGAAGTGTAGAAAACCATCAAGTGTGTGGGAACATGACCTAGGTATTGTAACCCTAAAAAAAATTGTTTAATGCCTCTAAATGGATCTATAAGGTTCCAAACCCTAATTTTTCAAACTAGGACATACCACTAAAATGGCCTTGCAAGCTAATTCCTCCAATTGTTTCCACCCTAAAAGTACTATGATAGATGGAAAATTGTATGATGATCCAATATATATCATACCTCCCCATTTTGGGATGCTTTTGGTCCCAAAAATATTTACTCTATGAGGTGAGGAAATATTTGTTCTACCTAATCCCAAGAGTACCATTTTTCTTTGTCTAGAAGTTGTCCTTTCAACCTAATATTCCAAAGGTCAAGATGCCCCTGTCTTGTATGTATGTATTTCCTCTACAAAAATGTGTCTTCTACCAAATCGCATGAGCATCTGGTGATAAGTCATCTATGGTAGGTAGGACCTGATCCACCTCCTGATCCAACATTGAAGTCTCATAGAGATTCAAATTCTCCACATTCTCTATTGAGTAAATGCGCATGTATGGGGGTAGATTGAGTTTATAGGAATTATCCCCCACCTTTTCCAATACCTCAAAAAGTCCATACCACAAAGCCTTGATCTTCTACCAAGGCCCTGTAGTCTTTCCTTGTTCATTTATAACCAAAATCTATCTCCCACTTTGAATGACTTATTGGTTTTCCGTTGATCATGTCCGACCTTATACTTGTAAATGGATCTGTATAATCTTTTTTACAAATTTATTTACATTCAATGTTTCTTCTATATTGTATTCCCTCACTCCTCCTTTCTGTCCATAATAAACATCTAAGGGAGAAGGTGGAAAATATCCAAATCAAGTTTCAAGAGGGGACTTACCAGTACAAGTATGACCTACTTTTTTATAAGAGTGTCGAATGCAGATTAGATTTTCATCCCAAGCCTTTGGATGCTTCCGATTATAACCGAAAAAAATTTGTACCGACATCATGTTGACTACTTTTGCCTGCCCATCTATCTGTGGATGGAACATTGTAGCTCTCTTGAATTTCATGTTTCTCTTCTCCCAAAGTGTATTCCAAAAGGAGCTAGGGAATCTGGTATCCTTGTCTAGGATGATGCACCTTGGTATCCCAAAGTACACCTATACATGTTTAAAGAAATGTTTTTCTACTTCTTGTCTTGTGATGGTATTTTTAGAAGGTATGAGAATGAACATCTTGTTGAACTTGTCAACTACCACAAAAATATAGTCATGTCCCATTAGAGTTTTTTCTAAACCACCCACAAAGTCCATGGAAACACTTTTCCAAAGTTGATTGGTTTTAGGTAATGGATGGTACATACCTTTATTTCTATTACTTGGCTCACTGGTACAACACAGAATGAATCCTATAGTATACAATGTTA
Organism: Picea glauca; assembly: GCA_000966675.3. Lineage (NCBI taxonomy): Eukaryota > Viridiplantae > Streptophyta > Pinopsida > Pinales > Pinaceae > Picea > Picea glauca. The sequence goes on along the minus strand of JZKD02S2258043.1, from coordinate 294,468 downwards.
CATCTTCCTGATTTCTTGGCTAGTAAACATACCTTTGTAAGTTAGCAACTGTCTTCCCAACACCAAAATGTCCTGGAACCTTGGAGGTTTGACCCTATCTAATAAGATACATTATTTCACCATTAGGAACATAGAGATTGTCTAACCTGTAGAGTAACCCATTTTGGAAATGATAGTCAACCTTATTGTAACTTTCTTCTACATGAATTTTTCCTTGTAGTTCTTGAAACACCTCCTTGAAGTCCTCATATTATATGTATACCTTTTTGTATGCATCATGGGTAAAATGATCCATGTGCATAATATTTCCCAAACCTATAATATTGGATGTGGGTAGCCTTGAAAGAATTTCCTCCAACTTATTAGTGATACCATTTTTATACTTGATGAATAGATGAAATTGCTACAAAAACAACATCCACATGTAATGTCTAGTTTGTTGAAGCTTACTCTGGGCTTGCTAACTCTGTAGTGGTCGATGATATATTTGGATAATGGTCTCCTTTTGCATCAGATAGTGCCTCCACTTCTTAATATCTTGAACCAGGCCATATAGTTCCTTATCATATGTAGGGTAGATTAAAATTTCCCCATGAAACATATAAAAAAGATAACATATTGGCTTACCTCCTTGCATCAGAACTACTCCCATATCATACCCAATTGTATTTGTATCCACTTTGAAGGGATTATGCAAGCTAGGAAATGCAAGGACTGGTGTTTCACTAATTTTTTATTTTATCTTGTTGAAATCTTTCTGCTAATTCTTTCCCCATTGGAAACTCTTACCACTCGCTATTATGATGTGGAGTGGTGCATATACCGTTGAAAAATATTCTATGAAATTTTGTAGATAATTTGTTTCCCATGAAAAATATCCTATATTCAGTGACATTAGTAGGCACTGGCCATTTTATGATGGCATCCATCTTTGTGGGATATATCTTAAGCTCCCCTGCACAGGTCACATACCCAAAATACACCAATTAGTACTGCTAATCAAACTCACATTTATTGAGGCTAGTCAGCGTTAGATTCCTTCTAAGAGTCTATAACACCTGCATGAGATGTGACATGTTCTCATCTCAAGTAGAGATATAAAACAATATATCATCCAAATACACTATGAAAAATGAATAGAAATATGGTCACAGTGCATCATTCATCAGTCTTATAAATGGAATGATAGATCATTAACCAAATGGAATGACCGATCATTCATAGAAACCTTTCCTTTTATTAAAGGTGGTGTTCTAGGTGTATTTTTCTTTGACAGGTACCTGGTGGTATCCCAGTTTGAGACCCAACTTCGTTATTTACATGGCATGCTGCAACTATAACAAATCATAAATCCTAAGAAGAGGGTATTGATTCTTGAGTGTAATCTTGTTCAAAGATTTGTTGTCAATACATATTCTACAAGTCCCATCCTTCTTGGGTACGATGATGATAGGTGACCCAAAAGGTGAGGTTCTTGGTTGAATCACTCTATGCTCTAGAAGCTACTACAATTATTTCTTTTCTCACCTGCTTCTAGAACAAACCATCAATACAACCCAATATTTGGTAATGGGGAGTAAGGAAAAAACCATATCTCATGCTCCACTTCCCTCTTAGGTGGCATTCCTTTAGGATCGTCGAACACTCCTCTCTATACCTGCAACAAATCCTCCAACTATTGTTTCTTATTTTTAGTACATCCCTCTAGGGATGTCTTTATTCCTACCAATTCATAACCTGACTGATTATATCATAACAAAAGAAAAAAATACTTATTAATTGAACTAATCAAATTTTTTCTCTTGACTCGCACTTACCAGTGAGACCTTGAATTTCCCATGAAGATGGGTGTACATTTTGCTTGTTTTATGAGAATAAAAACTATATTTTCACAAGTTCTTCAACTTTCGGCAAACAAAAGTTTTTTTTTAATCTAGAATTTCACTTTACAGTAAAAACAAAATTTTTGAATAATCTTGTTAGATTTCTACTGTCTATTTTTCAAATTATTTTTATTGAGATTTGATATGTCAATTTGACAATTATTTCACAGTATGTTCCTTAGAAATTAAAGGAATGATAATAAGTTATGTTTTCCCCCAACAATGTATCTTTTATTAAACTTTTAGTTTTGACAAATGAAATATACTGCAACAATCTAAAGAGACTTTATTTTCTTATGACTATAGTTTTGAATCTAACATATGCATATTATAATTTCTAGAATTTTTTGAAGTTGACCAAGCTGAAAAAGTTGCAGATTTTAAACACATGTTTTCTCCCACCTAGTATGTATCTTAATTTTTACTTAAAAATAAAATCTAAAAATACCCTTTTGAAGAGAACATTTTAAGGATTTTGAATATAATTTTTTTATAATTTTCCACTGTGTATTTTTATAGATATGGGTATTCCATTTCACTTAATCATAATGTCACTTTAAAATATTATGGAGTGATTTTTTAATAAAATTAAATAAAATTAGATAAAAACAATGAAAATGAAAACAAATTATATTCATTGAAAGTAGATTCAATTTTGAAAATGATGGTATCAATTCTGAAACTAAATTATGAGTATTTGCAGGAGTCCGCAACCTCCATAGTTCAAGTAAGCTGTAGGGAATTCTCAGGTTCGTACAAACAATCTCATTTGCAAGTTTTCGGTCGAAACATATTTTGTTCGGCTGAAATATATTTTTTTTTACGGAATCCATGGAAAATAAACGGATTCTGCACTTTTCGGCCGAACAATAGTTTTTTTGGCCTAAAGGTTGGTGAGAGAATTCCATTGTTCGGGAAAAAATGAAGGGACACATTGTTTTGATTTAGTTGGCGCCAAATCTTATAAATATGCTTTTGGTTGAACCAATTTTACACAATTCACTCGTTCATTTCATAGTTTTGCATATGTGGAGCCCCTAAGCAAAAGTTTGAATCATATTTTTCTCTACTTGGAGGATCTTTTTCGTTCTTTTGAACAAGGTGGTTCATGCTTTGAATGCAAAAAAAAAAATCTCTTTTTGAAGTTCAAGTTTTTATTGGAATAACAATTTATATATTGAATGCTTAGTTGAACATTTTTTCAATGTGAAAACTTACTTGAACATTATTTTCAAGGTGAAGGCTTTGTTGAACATTTTTTCAAGGTGAAGACTTTGTTGAGCATTTTTTCAAAGAGAAGACTTACTTGAACATTATTTTCAAGGTGAATGATTTCATAAGAAATTTCTTATTATATCAAAGATAATTTTTTTAAGAGTAAGGTTTTTTAAACATTTCTTATAAAATTCTTCATATTATTTTTTAATAATTTTTGTGACAGTGAAGTTTTTCTGAAACTATTCTGAAATGTTGAATTTTTTAAAAACTTTTACAGATAACTATACTCATGGGAAACAAAAGTTTGCGCAAGAGAAAATTTCATCGTACTCGAGATCAAACTCTCCATAATGAACAAAGGAAAGAGCATTATTGGAGAAAGAAACGAGAATGTGAAAATATTGAAAGAAATGATGATGATGTAAATAGAGATTTTCAACAATAAGAAGTCCAACCAGGTATGCATGTACATATAGTCTATATTAAAAATATAGAATTCATTTATTTAAATTATTGTTTAAAATATATTTGATTGTGATTTAGATTTGATGTTTTTCAAAAAATAGAAATAGATTTGTCTCATAACATCGATGAAGTCGTTGAAACTGAAATTGAAGCAGAAGTCGAATCACCTATAGGTATGTACATAAATCTAGATAATATAATATGAACACTTGTATATAGCTTAGTGAATTTATGTTTGGGTGTTGTTTTTTAATATAAACTTTAAATTGAAATATGCAAGAGAATCTATCAACATTGATGACAAAACATTAGAAAATGTCGATACTGACAGATTTGGGAAGAAAGAAGTTAAGCATTATACAAGATATCGTGTTAATAATATGTATAATATTTTTTTCAAAGATTAATTAGTAACAATACAAGCTCAAATTTTACTCTATCTAATAAATTCAAGAAAGTTAAAAGATTCTACATCATTATTGGGTATTCAAAAGTCGACAAAACATGCAAAGGTGAAATAGAATGTCTTTGACAATATAACTAGTATTTTAAAATCTTTTGGAAAATCTCGAAAAAAAGATGGCAGTGTTGCACATAGAGTGATACAAACAACAATTGTTTCATCTAGCACAATAAAATATCATTTGACAAAACACACGGAAAAAGTGATGGGAACTTGAAGAAAAACAATGTACAAACGTAGAAAATTTCGATTGCAAATAGATGCAAATGATGAACTTGTTTGTTGGACAGTTATTTCTAGACAACCCTACAAAGATAGACTTGAATAAAATGTTAAAGAATCGACCCGTAATTTTTGGTTGACAAAATCTTGTGTTTCACCACATAGAAGGGATGTGTTGCAACGAAGAATAGCATGAAAAGAATATGAAGAACATCCAAAACATATATTTCCAATGAAACAAATAGAATTGTTCAATAAGTTCAAAGAAAAGCACAAAGAAGTTAAAATTTCCATAAATACATTTGTGCAACAAAAACCATGGTTTGTTAGACCCATCATTGTTTGTGACACTTGTTGTTGCCATTATCATGTGGAATTTGAGTTACATTACGACACTTTTCTTGATTTTGGTAAAAATGTATGGGCAAGTTCACCTCCTCCTTCTACATTATGTGCTTTTATATCTAAAATTATTTGTGAAAAAGAAGGTGATGAATTATTTTACCAAAAACAATGTGTGGGTGGAAAGAAATGTGATTGTTTTGGAAATATAAGTTTGTTTCACTCAAAGTATACTATTTATATGAATGATCAATCATTTTYTAATAYAACARTCRATTGGAAGAGATATGAATATATCAGTAGCACGAATCCAYGTTCTTCAAATGTTATTTCYAAAAGAATTGAGTTGAAAGTAGATAAAATCAATGTGATAGATTTTTTGAAGAAGTTTGAGGAAGAAATTTATAAATACACCAAGCATTCACATAGAGATCGATGGAAAGACCTACAATTCAAACAATCCCATGAAGTGTTTCCACTAGGAAAAATTTTGTTTCTAGTTGATTTTGCAGAGAATTATACATTCACTACATAAAAAGAAATACAGAGTGAATATTATCATTCTGATCAAGTCACTATATTTTTCCACATTCTATATAGACATGCTCAACAAAATTTTGATAACATAGAAAGAACCAATGACAATCGACATGTTATTAAAGAATATCACTTTTATATAAGTGATGATCGAGCACATGATACACATTATGTACAACATTGTTTTGATAAATTTTATGATTCATTGAAAGAATGTGGGATTGTATTCGATCGACATTGGATATGGTCAGATAGATGTGGAGGTCAGTTCAAATCTTCACTATCATTATATTGGTTGTGTCATCTTCACAAGAAATCAAGCATTAAACATTGTTGAAATTTCTTTGAGACTGGTCATGGAAAAGGAGAGCACGATGGTGTGGGGGCATGTGTAAAATGAGCACTTCGAAGGTATCAGATGAACCCTCATGCCAATCGATTTGAATCCTCTTATCAGGATGTTGAATGGTTCAAACTGGCACTAAGCACTTAAATGTGTTATATTTTAATGTTGACTTATTGAGCACTTTTTATAAAGTTAAAAGTGAAAATAATTTAAGTGATGGTATTTTCATATTGGTCATCCATCTCATTGTGAGGATGAGGGTTGATCTCATCCCTTAATAATTTTGGAGATAGGGTTTTCACTTACTCAATGGAGAAAAATAAGTTTACTTGGTGGGTGGGGATATCATTCACTTGAGAGAGGGTGAATTTTTTCTAGTGGAAGAGATTTTCTTGAGGGTTTGTTGGAAGAAAAGTACAGAGAAGACGAAGGAGACATTTTGCAGGTGGATCAATTAAATTTCCTTGATATTTGTAGAGGTGGCACAGAGGGTCGTACACACTGCATAGAGACTGTATTTTTCTGGGTCATTTCTATGATGCTAAGGTTGATTTGATTGGGAGAGGGTCATACATATTTTCAAGTAGATATTTCTAGGGTTTCTCTCATCTTATTAGTTAGATCGATTTGTCTTGTAAGAGATCTCTATATTTTTTTTCTGGATAATAAAAATCTACAAAATGAAGAATGGGTTTTCCCACATTGGGTTTTTCCCAAGGTTATTTACCCAAAAATATTTGTGTCTCTCATGGTTGTGATTGGTGTTATATTCTTCATTGAAGATCAGATTTATTTATGCTGTGCATTTTTAGTTTTGTGAAGAAACCTAGTTGTAACTTAAGAAAGGAAATTTCGAAAAATTATTTAATGTGCTAGGTAAATTTCTGAGTGATATATTGTGAATATTTTAGGCTCATATTGTTGGGCTTTAGAAATTTCACAATAAAATCGTGGAGGTCCCGAGCTCAGAGGGAAAATGGCAACTTATTATGTTTCTAATGGAGTGAAGGAGAGTAACAATCCTGAACCATTCTTGATTTGGTAGTCAGCTGAGTTAGTCCCTTGGTGGTATCATGGCCTAATGTGAGGGTGGCATGTTATAGAAAGACAAAGTGCAACATAGCGTACGGTTGGGAGGAAAGGCATTTCCCCTTAGTCAGTTGGATGGTTAATTTTTTGATTGAACAAATAAGTGTTTTAACTTGTTATGTATGTGGCATGCTTAATGGTGAAGATCATTTGTTTGTTGTTTATGTTCTAAATGTGGTTAAATGAAAGAATGTTGAATTCCTGAGTAAAATGGATTAAAATTAATTTTCTTTCATTATCAATTGTTAAATGTGGATAAATAAATGAGAAGGGAAAATGCAGATGGTATCCCTATAAATTACTATCCCCTTTAATGGAAATATTTCAAAATACAGTTCTTCATTTGGGAGAGTGGGAAGTTCATTTAAAGTCTACATGATGCAAAGTTTTCAATGGTATTTTGAGGTAGAAGTTCCCTTAGCTAGTTGCAGAGAAGACAAGTGTCCAAGGGATTCAAGAAGGATGCAAGTATGCTGAGCCTGAAAATACCTTGGAGTTATTAAATCTTGGAAGTATCCTTCAACTCTAATGAAAACCCATATTTTAACAAGGAAGATCGACATTTGTTGACTCAACGAAGAGAGAAGATATTGACCATTGGTCATGTTATCGTGCAGTTTGTAGACACAAGAAAGGCTAAAGAATAGTAGGTCAAACTGGCGAAACAAGAACCTTCCCCACCCAATGTCACCACAATGGGAAGGTTGTTTCTATTTAGGGAGGCTAGGCCTAGGGGAGACATCCGCGATAACATGGGGTTTTGAAAGGGCAAAGGATAACAGTACAAAGACAAATTTCCCCTTCATAGATGACCATCGATCAGATAGTCTCAGCTAAACAACCAATAACAGAGTATAACCAAAGAAAAGAAAAGCACATGCTTGAGACAATACAACAAGGAAACTGATACGTGCAATCTTGGTTAGTAATTCATATAAATCAGTGACTATTTGATATTCAATATGAGCAATTTGAAAGTAAATGTTGACAAAGTCAATGTTTGCAAAATAGCAATAGCAGTAATGTCACTTCCCCAATAAATACTAGAATGATACAACATTCAATATGACAAATCACTTCTTAAATGAATTAATGCCTTCAACTACCATTCAATTACTCAAAAGACCAAATGTTGCTACAATAAAGATGAAATATCCAATGATGATATCATCAACTTAGGGTTAGTAGGTTAGGGTTAGTGTAGTTAGGGTTTCAATTCAAAAGAGTTTGAGAGTGTTTAGATCCAATTCTACTTCAACGTTGGAGGTCTGAGATCAATGCCTTAGGGCTAAATGGAGTCAATCATGAAGGATGCACAAGTTGAAGGAGATGATATTTCAAAGGACTAGAGGGAAAAGTTTCAAGGTGTTGCTAAAGCAGGGGCTCAAAGACAGAACCCTAGGGGAGAGAGGCTCACTCCGGTGTTGCAAAAGCAAGGCCTCATGCTTTGTTCTCCTTCCCAGAAAATGGCTAGCTCAGATGAAGCACAAAATCAAGATGAGAAGGCTTAAAGAGGGAGAGTGTTGTTGCGACAAAGCTCTTTCTTCAAACCCTAAAGGAAAAACGACCCTAGGTGTAGATAACCTAGGCCTAGGACGTCTTCATTCTCTTGGATTCTAAAAGGTACGTCTAGCACAGGGGAAAGAGAAACAAGGAGTGTAGCTACAACTAGGCTCTCTTCCTCTCTTTCAATGGTTGAAGGTTTTTCTATCAGGAGACATGAGACAAGGACCTACTTGTGTGCTTGTCACCTAGGGTTTTGATTTAGAAAATTTATAAGCAATATGCAAGAAATTTAAACTACAACCATTCAATAAGAAGTTTTGCAGAAAAAACACTTACAATTCATTAAGAAATAACCATGCAAACCCTAGTTGTAACACCTTCCTTCAAGAAAAACACCGTAAATGCCAAAAAATCGCTTCCTTAAACAAGTGCGCATCACTAGTTCAGCCAAAAAACCCCAATAGGGCGTTAAAAATCAGACCTCACTATTGAGTGAGTGATCATTGATAAAAATGAGAGTGAAAACCCTCAATATATAGTGTATCAATGACCTAATTTTACCTTTTAGGTCATAAAATGGTCGACAAGGCCATAATGTCAAAATCATACTATTTATACATTAAATGCTAAGTAAAATCCCTAAACAAGTAAAAATGAGAGTAAAATCCCCTTCAAGGGAGGCCCTGGCCCTTTCTATGGAAAATGAGACACCAAGGAGCAAAACGTTAGCCCCCCAAGGGCCTCTCCAACATGCCACATGTGTCACTACTGTCCAGTCTGCCTCCAAAAGAATCCATGAAGCCAGATGATGTCATGGTGAAGCTGGAGATGTCCCAAGCCTTCCAAGGATGGCGTTTCACTGAAAAGGGATCATTCCCCCTAGGTATAGTCCTACCGGAGTGCCTCCAATGGAACGTCCTCTTCCTCTTCGGTGCAAAAGACTTGATCCATATCCATCCTGTCTCTACCCCCTGATGGGGTCTCAACATCCATCTGGTGGGCTCTTCAACCCCATGGAGGTCCGAAATAGTCATCTCCCCATGTGTACTGGTCCAAATCGTACATGTCCTTCGGGCATGGTCCTACACATCAAAAGCTATGCCCTCCATGGGTTCATCAGTCACTAGGATCATAACAATGTTAATCACATCTCATCATCAATATTATTAAACATATGCATAAAAACCCTAATACAAGACATCCTATTGGGCTAGTATCCACAAGAAAAGGAAAGTTTCAAGGAAGATTTCATCCAAGCCATGTAAGTGAGGTGATTTGGCTAGGGGATGTCCAGACATGTGGGTTTAGTGAGGGCCAAGGATGCATAATGTTATCTATGGGTGCCTTTGTAGAAGGCGAGTTGTACCTGTCATGGATGCACTTTCTCCAAGCCCATTCTTTCCTTTATTCTTTTGCTTTTTCTTCTTCTTCTTGTTTTTGTTCAAGCGCTAACTAGAGGACATTGCCTTTACATGGTGATCAGAGCTAAAAGTGTTACCCACAAGTACTTTCACATAGATGAGAAGGTTGTCTCATGATGAGACCCCCTTTCCCTTGGCCATCCAACCAAAGTTCACTGCCCTGGTGTGGTAACCAAATGGTGGAAATGTCATACTGTTAGGTACCCATGAACCTAATAGGTTGGCTCATGATGATACCCCCTATCCTCTGACTAGGTATTATTTGTTATTTTTCAGGTCCCTCTTGTTTCTTGCTGAGAGGCCTTTTATTTCCTTCTCGGGGATCCCTTGGAGAAGCATCTTGAGGTTTCATTTTTAGGCTTTTCTCTTTTACCAACTTCTTTTACCTTCTGGTCTTTTAGCCCCTTCTTTCGATGAGATAAGGTGCAATCCTACAAATAGGTCAACCCAATGCCCGAACAAGGGGAATGGGATAAATGAGCAAGAGATAAAATAAAACAATGGTGCTATGATGTGAGTGGATGATGGATTTTAAGAAATTCCCCATTGGCAAACCAAAACCAATGGGCATAGTCTTGCTAGGGCACCCTGTCAATTGCCCCAAGCATGGTCAAGTGGGAAAATGTAAGATCCAAGAAGTTGTTAGAGATAAAAGGAATTGAATGCATATATTTAAAGGTTTTAATGATCATAAGTGACACATACCATGATACCTGTACCAATTACCTCATGGAGCAAGAACCTTCTCTGATATAGGACCAAGCCGATGGTGATGGATGTTGCTGCTGCTAACAAGACAAAGATGATGGAAGACGAAAATGATGGGCCCTCTAGAGCCATGCTCAGGTCAATCCTACTCTCGGTTCTCCATGTCTAGGACCTGTGGGCCTTGAGAGATGATCTCCTAGTTATCCCTAAAAAGTGGGGATAACATCTGTCTCCAACTTGGGGACATGTGCTCACCGTAGAGTGCATGAGAACCTCAACATCTCTGGCATAACCTGCATACCTACTCAATCTTGATAGGTGCATCAATAAAACAATGTCGCAGTAATGCCACCCCAGCATACATAGCTATATATACTAAAGTAAAACAATCAATATGTGAATGTAAAGAAAAGTACCTACCCTTACATACCTATTGGATGGATGTTCGATGTAGTCAAACGACCAGTGTAGCCAATCCAACAATGTCCCACGATACCTGCCTTTGTGCTTCATCATAAACCAAAATAGTGATAAATCAAGCACAAAAATGTCATGAGTTAGAATATATATCATATCATCAGAAATCTCAAAGTCTAACTCATGGAGGCGACTGGGAGGGATAAGATCATTCCATTTCAATCTTTGATGAAATTTCTAAATCCACTCCAGGAGAGGGTCATGAAAAGGCCAAGATTTAGAAAAATGACTAAAAAGGTTTGCACACTAGCTACCTAGGACGTTCTCACACTTTGAAGACTGGGAAGGGATTGACAAGGATGTATCAGACGACTGGGAAATTCTCAAGGGAAAGTTGAAAAAATGATATGATAAAATTAATCTTGTAATATTCAACCAGCCCTTGGACACTAGGGTTTTCCCTAGAGGAAACTCAGAATGAAAAACATAATTCCCAACCATACCTATAGAAACACAACAAGGTGAAGTAATCGGAGGTGGCTGGGGAAAGTCATCACAAGGATCCTCCTTTAAGCCAAGAAGGTCCTTACTTTTATGAAGACCTAATAATGATGATGGTTGATAATCATCTTCATGGAGAGAATCCAAGTGCTCAGAGGGGTACTCATCAAAACCCTCAAGGTAAGACTGGAAATCATCATGAAAACAAGGTACTAGGTCATCCTTGGGTGTTTGAAGAATATGAATAAAAATATCATTTCCTTGTTGCCACTGATCAAGAGTAATCTGCTGTGACAATTCTAAATTCAACACTTGGAAATGACTCTCAATGTCATAGATGGGATCCATGTCATAACCAACTATATCCCACCTACGTCTCCCAACACGTACGAACTCATCAATTTTATCAACTATGTCACTATCTGTGTCATAACATGCATGTTTTGAAAAATTCAAGGACACATTTATTCCCTCATTATCTCCCCCATCTTAAGGTAGAGAAGCATCAAAATCTTGGGGAGGAGGGCAACTTACTATTTCTTCTTGTGCAGGAGATTCGAGGACTTTGGTGTTTTCAGAATGCATTATTTTTAATCCTCATGGACTGCTTCTTTGTCTTTGATTGTACAACAAGGAATATTCATTTTGATCAAGGCTTCCATTTCTCTTTCATTTTCTGAAACATGGAACAAGGTGTCATTGGAATCCTAAAAAGGAAAGTGACTAACCTCATCGTCCTTTTGTCACGCAGGAGAAACATGCTTCTAGATTGCTTCATCAGAGGGAGGGGCATAGGTTGATACTTCATCATTTTTCTTGGGTTCCATCGCCTCAGCCATGTCTTCAACAATCCCTTGTTGAATGATGGTTTGTTCCCCTTCTTCCTTGAAATCATCAACAAAGCTTTCATGGGAAAACAAACTTTCCATACTAAGAGTATCTGAGGTGAAGAGGTCTCTTATTTTGGATAAGGCGATGTTTTTTGTTCAATTCCAGTAGCCATGTCGTAAGCTTCATCGAGCGTCCTTGGGAAATTTTTACTGAGGGGAAATCCTAGGTGTGCCAGGATCACGTGGGTATAGATATGGAAAATATACTTGCCTTCAAGATGATGGCTTCTAGAAATATGACATAGAGTGCGCTCAAACCTACTCTGGAAGTCAAATAGGGTTTCATTCTCAACTTGTTTTATATGCTCTAATCTTTTTAGCAGTACTGAGATGTCTCCCAATCTTATGCCCCATTCTTTGAGAAAGACTCCTTCTAGCTAGTTCATGGAGTTGATGCTAGCATTGGGAAGATCATCATACCATCTTTTAGCATTCCTGTGAAGAGTGGTGGGAAAAATTTTCATCACTACATCTTCGGCATCATCATTGATAGGATGGAGTCCAAAATAAGAATAAAAATTATTCACGTGAAAGTCAACTCTTTCCCCATCGCTACTAGTGAATTTAGGGAGCCATCTTTCTTCTATCGGGGGTATTTGTTCTGGGGATTTTGCTCATGTCTAAAGGTTTGTAGTTCCCAGGATCCCATTGTGAAGTTATCATTGGCTTTGTCATCAATGGAGTCGCCATATAATTTTCTTGAAAGTATCAAAAGATAAGGGAAAACACCCTAGTGGAGTTTCCAGGTAAGCTTTTAAGATAAGGCATCTAGAGGCAAGGCTTACTGAAAAGTGTTGTCTAAGGAGAATTGAATCAGTGTCCCCGACAACGGTGCCAAAATGTTATCACGTAGTTTGTAGACACAAGAAAGGCTAAAGAATAGTAGGTCAAACTGGCGAAATAGGAACCTTTCCCACCCAACGTCACCATAGTGGGTAGGTTATTTCTATTTAGGGAGGCTAGGCCCAGGGGAGATGTCCCTGATAACCTGGGGTTTTGAAAGGGAAAAGGCTAACCGTACAAAGACAAATTTTCCCTTCATAGATTATCCCCGATTAGATAGTCCCGGCTAAACAACCAATAATAGAGTATAACCAAAGAAAATAAAAGCACCTTCTTGAGACAATACAACAAGGAAACTGATACGTGCAATCTTGGTTAGTACTTCATAAAAATTAGTGACTATTTGATATTCAATATGAGCAATTTGAAAGTAAGTGTTGACGAAGTCAATGTTTACAAAATAACAATAGCAGAAATGTCACTTCACCAATAAATACTAGAATGATACAATATTCAATATGAAAAACAACTTCTTAACTCAGTTAATGCCTTCAACTACCATTCAATTACTCAAAATACCAAATGTTGCTACAATAAAGATGAAATATCCAATGATGACGTCAACAACTTAGGGTTAGTAGGTTAGGGTTAGTGTAGTTAGGGTTTCAATTCAAAAGAGTTTGAGAGTGTTTAGATCCAATTCTACTTCAACGCTGGAGGTCTGAGATCAATGCCTTAGGGTTAAATGGAGTCAATCATGAAGGACGAATAGGTTGAAGGAAACGAGATTTCAAAGTACTAGAGGGAAAAGTTTTAAGGTGATGCTAAAGTAGGGCCTCAAAGACAGAACCCTAGTGGAGAGAGGCTCACTCCGGTGTTGCAAAAGCAAGGCCTCATGCTCTCTCCTCCTTCCCTGTAAATGGCTAGCTCAGATGAAGCACAAAATCAAGATGAGAAGGCTTAAAGAGACAGAGTGTTGCTACGGCAAGTCTCTTACTTCAAACCCTAAAGGAAAAACGACCCTAGGTGTAGACAACCTAGGCCTAGGACGTCTTCCTTCGCTTGGATTCTAAAAGGTATGGCTAGTATAGGGGAAAGAGAAACAAGGAGTTTAGCTATGACTAGGCTCTCTTCCTCTCTTTCAATTGCTGAACGTTTTTCTTTCAGGGGGCATGAGACAAGGACCTACTTGTATGCTTGTCACCTAGGGTTTTGATTCAACAAATTTATAATAAATATGCAAGAAATTTAAACTACAACCATTCAATAAGAAGTTTTGCAGAAAAAACACTTTCAGTTCATGAAGAAATAACCATGCAAACCCTAGTTGTAAGACCTTCCTTCAAGAAAAACACCATAAATGCCAAAAAACCTCTTCCTTCAACAAGTGCGCATCACTAGTTCAACCAAAAAACCCCAATAGGGTGCTAAAAATAAGACCTCACTATTGAGTGAGTGATCATTGATAAAAATGAGAGTGAAAACCCTCAATATATAGTGTATCAATGACCTAATTTTACCTTTTAGGTCATAAAAAGGCCAACAAGGCCATAAAGTCAAAATCATACTATTTTTACATTAAATGCTAAGTAAAATCCCTAAATAAGTAAAAATGAGAGTAAAATCCCCTTCAAGGGAGGAGCTGGCCCTTTCTAGGGAAAATGAGACACCAAGGAGCAAAACATTAGCCCCCTAGGGGCCTCTCCAACACGCCACACGTGCCACTGCTGCCCAGTTTGCCTCCAAAAGCATCCATGAAGCTAGATGACATCATGGTGAAGTTGGAGACATCCCAAGCCTTCCAAGTCTATTGTTTCACTGAAAAGGGGTCATTCCCCCCAGGTCTAGTCCTGTTGGAGTGCCTTTGATGGAATGTCCTCTTCCTCTTCGGTGCAAAAGCCTTGATCCATATCTATCCTGTATCTACCCCTTGATGGGGTATCAACATCCATCTGGTGGGATCTTCAGCCCCATGGAGGTCCAAACTGGTCATCTCCCCATGTGTACCGGTCCAAATGGTACATGTTCGTCGCACATGGTCCTGCACATCAAAAGTTATGCCCTCCATGGGCGCATCATTCACTAGGATCATAGCAATGTTAATCACATCTCATCATCAATATTATTAAAGATATGCATAAAAACCCTAATACATCAGTCAATAGCTTAAAGACACTACAAAAACCTGCAATACAAGATTGGATAAAAAGACAAGACATCCTATTGGGCTAGTATCCACAAGAAAAGAAAAGTTTCCAAGAAGATTTCATCCAAGCCATGTAAGTGAGGTGATGTGTCTAGGGGATTTCTAGACATGTGGGTGCAGTGAGGGCCAAGGATGCATAATGTTATCTATGGGTGCTTTTGTAGAAGGCGAGCTGTAACTGTCATGGATGCACTTTTTCCAAGCTCATTCTTGCCTTTATTCTTTTTCTTTCTTTATTCTTTTGCTTTTTCTTCTTCTTTTTCTTTTTATTCAAGAGCCAACCAGAGTACACTGCCTTGGCATGGTGACTAGAGCTGACAGTGTTACCCACAAGTACTTTCACAGAGATGAGAAGGTTGGCTCATGATGAGACACCCTTTCCCTTGGCCATGCAACCAAAGGTCACTGCCCTGGCATGGTAACCAGATGGTGGCAATGTCATACTGTTAGGTACCCATGAATCTAATAGGCTGGTTCGTGATGAGACCCCCTATCCTCTGA
Organism: Picea glauca; assembly: GCA_000966675.3. Classification (NCBI taxonomy): domain Eukaryota; kingdom Viridiplantae; phylum Streptophyta; class Pinopsida; order Pinales; family Pinaceae; genus Picea; species Picea glauca. Next base: position 278,970 of record JZKD02S2258043.1, on the reverse strand, counting down.
CTAGGTCTTGTTTGTTATTTTTCGGGTCCCTCTTTTTTCTTGCTGAGAGGCCTTTTATTGCCTTCTCGGGGATCCCTGGGAAAAGCATCTCGAGGTTTCATTTTTAGGCTTTTGTATTTTACCAACTACTTTTACCTTCTAGACCTTTATCCCCTTCTTCTGATGAGATAAGGTGCAATCCTACAAATAGATCAACCCAATTCCCAGACAAGGGGAATGGGATAAATGAGAGGGATATAATATGAAACAATGGTGCTATGATGGGAGCAGACAATGGCTTTTCAGAAATTCCCCAGTGGCAAGCCAAAACCTATGGGTAAAGGCTTGCTAGGGCACCCTGTCAATTCCCCCAAGCATGGTCAAGTGGGAAAATGTAAGATCCAAGAAGTTGTTAGAGATAAAATGAATCGGATGCATATATTTAAAGGTTTTAATGCTCAAAAGTGACACATACCATGATACCTGGACCAATTACCTCATGGAGTAAGAACCTTCTATGATAAAGGACCAAACCGATGGTGATGGATGCTGCTACTGCTGACAAGATAAAGCTGATGGAATAATAAAAGTATGGGCCCTCCAGGGCCATGCTCAGGTCAATCCTACTCTCGGTACTCCATGTCTAGGACCTATGGGCCTCGAGATATGATTTCCTAGCTATCCCTAAAAAGCGAGGATAACATATGGCTCCAACTCAGGGACATGTGCTCACTATAGAGTGGATGAGAACCTCAACATCTCTGGAATAACCTGTAGACCTTCTCAATCTCGATAGGGGCATCAATAAAAAAATGGGGTGGTAATGCCACCCCAGCATACATAGCTATATATACTAAAGTAAAACAATCAATATGAGAATGTAAAGCAAAGTACCTATGTTTACTTACCTGTTGGCTGGATGTTCGATGTAGTCAAACGATCAGTGTAGCCAATCCAACAATGTCCCACGATACTTTCCTTTGTGCTTCATCATAAACCAAAATAGTGATAAATCAAGCACACAAATGTCATGAGTTAGAATATATATCATATCATCGGAAATCTCAAAGTCTAAGTCATGGAGGAGGGTGGGAGGGATAAAATCATTCCACGTCAATCTCTGATGAAAGTGATCAATCCACTCTAGAAGAGGGTCATGAAAATCCCAAGGTTCATAACACTGACTAAAAAGGTCTGCACACTAGCTACCTAGGACGTTCTCACACTTTGAAGCCTGGGAAGGGATTGACAAGGATGTATCAGATGACTAGAAATTTTTAAGGGAAAGTTGAAAAACTAATATGATAAACTTAATCTTGTAATATTCAACCAACCCTTGGACTCTAGGGTTTTCCCCAGAGGAAACTCCAAATGAAAAACATACTTCCCAACCATACCTATAAAAACATAACAAGGTGAAGTAATCAGAGGTGGTTGGGGAAATTCGTCACAAGGATCCTCCTTTAAGCCACAAAGGTCCTTACTTTTCTGAAGACTTGAGCAAGATGGTGGTTTATAATCATCTTCATGGAGAGAAGCCAAGTGCTCAGAGGGGTACTCATCAAAACCCTTAATGTAAGATTGAAAATCATCATGAAAACAAGGTATAAGGTCATTCTTGGGTGTTTGAAGAATACATGTAAAAATCTCATTTCCTTGTTGCCACTGATCAAGAGTAATCTACTGTGACAATTCTAAAGGCAACACTTGGAAATGACTCTCAATGTCATATATGTGATCGATGTCATAACCAACTATATCCCACGTATGTCTCCCAACATGTATGAACTCATCAATGTTATCAACTATGTCACTATCTATGTCATAACATGCGGGTTTTGAAAAATTCAAGGACACATTTATTCCCTCCTTATCTCCCCCATCATAAAGTAGAGAATCATCAAAATCTTGGGGAGGAGGGCAACTTACTATTTCTTCTTGTGCAGGAGCTTCGAGGACTTTGGTGTTTTTAGCATGCGTTATTTTTTCATCCTCATGGACTGCTTCTTTGTCTTTGATTGTACAACAAGGAATATTCATTTTGTTCAAGGGTTCCATTTCTCCTTCATTTTCTGAAACATGGAACAAGGTGTCATTGGAATCCTGAAAAGGAAAGAGACTAACCTCATTGTCCTTTTGTCGTGTAGGAGAAACAAGCTCTTGGATTGATTTATCAGAGGGAGGGGCATAGGTTGATACTTCATCATTTTGGTTGGGTTCCATCTCCTTAGCCATGTCTTCAACAATCCCTTGTTGAATGATGGTTTGTTCCCCTTCTTCCTGGAAATCATCAACAAAGTTTTCATGGGAAAAACAACTTTCTGTACTAAGAGTACCTAAGGTGAAGAGGTCTTTTATTCTAGATAAGGTGTTTTGTTCAATTACTGTAGCCATTTCGTAAGATTCATCGAGAGTCCTTGGGCCCTTTTTACTAAGGGGAAAGCCTAGGTGTGCCAGGATCGCATGGGTATAGAGATGGAAAATATACTTTCCTTTAGGATGATGGATTCTAGGAATATGACATAGAGTGCCCTCAAACCTACTCTGGATTTCAAATAGGGTTTCATTCTCAACTTGTTTTATATGCTCGAATCTTTTTAGCAGTACTGAGATGTCTCCCAATCTTATGCCCCATTCTTTGAGAAAGACTTATTCTAGCTGGTTCATGGAGGTGATGCTAGCATTGGGAATATCATCATACCATCTTTTATCATTATCGTGAAGAGTGGTGGCAAAGATTTTCATCACTACATCTTCGGCATCATCATCGACAGGATGTAGTCCAAAATAAGAATAAAAATTATTCACGTGAAAGTATGTTATTTCCCCATTGCTACCAGTGAATTTAGGGAGCCATCTTTATTCTATCGAGGGTATTTGTTGTGGGTATCATGGGATTTTGCTCATGTATAAAGGTTTTTAGTTCCCGGGATCCCATTGTGAATTCATCGTTGGCTTTTTCATCAATGGAGTTGCCAGATAATTTTCTTGAAACTATCAAAATATAAGGGAAAACACCCTAGTGGAGTTGCCAGGTAAGCTTGTAAGATAAGGCATCTAGAGGCAAGGCTTACCGAAAAGTGTCATCTGAGGAGAATTGACTGAGTGTCCCCGACAACGGTGCCAAAATGTTATCATGTAGTTTGTAGACACAAGAAACACTAAATAATAGTAGGTCAAACTGGCGAAATGGAACCTTCCCCACCCAGTGTCACCACAATGGGGAGGTTCTTTCTATTTAGGGAGGCCAGGCCCAGGGGAGACGTCCCTGGTAAACTGGGGTTTTGAAAGGGAAAAGGCTAACAGTACAAATACAAATTTCCCTTTCATAGATTACCATCGATCAGATAGTCTCGAATAAACAACCAATAATAGAGTATAACCAAAGAAAAGAAAAGCACATGCTTGAGACAATACTACAAGGAAACTGATACGTGCAATCTTGGTTATTACTTCATATAAATCAGTGACTATCTGATATTCAATATGAGAAATTTGAAAGTAAATGTTGACGAAGTCAATGTTTACAAAATAGCAATAGCAGTAATGTCACTTCACCAATAAATACTAGAATGATACAACATTCAATATGACAAATCACTTCTTAACTCAATTAATGTCTTCAACTACCATTCAATTACTCAAAAGACCAAACGTTGTTGCAATAAATATGAAATATCCAATGATGATGTCAACAACTTAGGGTTAGTAGGTTAGGGTTAGTGTAGATAGGGTTTCAATTCAAAAGAGTTTGAGAGCATTTATATCCAATTCTACTTCAACGTTGGAGGTCTAAGATCAGTGCCTTAGGGTTAAATCGAGTCAATCATGAAGGACACATAGGTTGAAGGAGACAAGATTTCAAAGGGCTAGAGGGAAAATTTTCAAGGTGCTTCTAAAGCAGGGCCTCAAAGACAAAACCCTAGGGGAGAGGGGCTCACTCCATTGTTGCAAAAGCAGGGCCTTGTGCTCTCTCCTCCTTCCTGGCAAATGGCTAGCTCAGATGAAGCACAAAATCAAGACGAGAAGGCTTAAAGAGGGAGAGTGTTGCTGTGGAAAGGATCTTTCCTCAAACCCTAAAGGAAAAATGGCCCTAGATGTAGATAACCTAGGCCTAGGACGTCTTCCTTCTCTTAAATTCTAAAAGGTACGACTAGCACAGGGGAAAGAGAAACAAGGAGTGTAGCTACGGCTAGGTTCTCTTCCAATCTTTCAATGGCTGAAGTTTTTTCTATCAGGGGACATGAGACAAGGACCTACTTGTGCGCTTGTCACCTAGGGTTTTGATTCAACAAATTTATAAGCAATATGCAATAAATTTAAACTACAACCATTCAATAAGAAGTTTTGTAGAAAAAACACTAACAATTCATGAAGAAATAACCATGGAAACCGTAGTTATAACACCTTCCTTCAACAAGTGCGCATAACTAGTTTGGCCATAAACCCCAATAGGGCGCTAAAAATCAGACCTCACTATTAAGTGAGTGATCATTGATAAAAATGAGAGTGAAAACCCTCAATATATAGTATATCAATGACCTAATTTTACCTTTTAGGTCAAAAAAAGGCCGACAAGGCCATAATGTCAAAATCATAGTGTTTTTACATTAAATGTTAAGTAAAATCCCTAAACAAGTAAAAATGAGAGTAAAATTCCCTTCAAGGGAGGCGCTAGCCCTTTATAGGGAAAATGAGACACCAAGGAACAAAATGTTAGCTCCCTAGGGGCCTCTCCAACATGGCACACGTGCCACTGCTGCCCAGTCTGTCTCCAAAAGAATCCATGAATCTATATGATGTCATGGTGAATTTGGAGACGTCCCAAGCATTCTAAGGCTGGCATTTCATTGAAAATGGGTCATTCTCCCCAGGTCTAGTCCTGTCAGAGTGCCTCTGATGGAAGGTCCTCTTCCTCTTCGGTGCAAAATCCGTGATCCATCTCCATCCTGTCTCTACCCCTTGATGGGGTCTCAACAACCATCTGGTGGGATCTTCAGCCCCATGGAGGTCCGAACTAGTCATCTCCCCATGTGTACCGGTCCAAATGGTACCTGTCCATCTAGCATGGTCTTGCACATCAAAAGCTACGCCCTCCATGGGCTCATCAGTCACTGGGATCATAACAATTTTAATCACATCTCATCATCAATATTATTAAACATATGCATAAAAACACTAATACATCAATCAATAGCTCAAAGACATTACAAAAACCTACAATACAAGACTGGAGAAAAAGACAAGACATCCTGTTGGGCTAGTATCCACAAGAAAAGGAAAGTTTTCAGGATGATTTCATCCAAGCCATGTAAGTGAGGTGATGTGGCTAGGGGATGTCCAGAAATGTGGGTGCAGTGAGGGCCAAGGATGCATAATATTATCTGTGGGTGCCTTTGTAGAAGGCGAGCTATACCTGTCATGGATGCACTTTTTCCAATCTCGTTCTTGCCTTTATTCCTTTTCTTGCTTTATTCTTTTTCTTTTTCTTCTTCTTTTTCTTTTTATTCAAGGGCTAACCAGAGGGCACTGCCTTGGCATGGTGAGCAGAGATGACAGTGTTACCCACAAGTACTTTCATAGAGATAAGAAGCCTAGCTCATGATGATACCCCCTTTCCCTTAGCCATGCAACCAAAGATCACTGCCCTGGTGTGGTAACCATATTGTGGCAAAGTCATACTGTTAGGTACCCATGAACCTAAAAGGTTGGCTTGTGATGAGATCCCCTATCCTCAGACTAGGTCTTGTTTATTATTTTCTGGGTGCCTCTTGTTTCTTGCTAAGAGGCCTTTTATTGCCTTCTTGGGGATCCCTGGGCGAAGCATCTTGAGGTTTCATTTTTACTCTTTTGTCTTTTACCAGTTGCTTTTACCTTCTGGGCCTTTAGCCCCTTCTTCCCACGAGATAAGGTGCAATCCTACAAATAGGTCAACCCAATGCCCAGACAAGGGGAATGGAATAAATGATAGGGAGATAAGATGAAACACTGGTGTTGTGATGGGAGAGGATGATGGCTTTTAAGAAATTCCCCAGTGGCAAACCAAAACCTATGGGCACAGGCTTTCTAGGGCATTGTGTCAATTCCCCTAAGCATGGTCAAGTGGGAAAATGTAAGATCCAAGAAGTTGTTAGAGATAAAAGGAATCATATGCATATATTTAAAGGTTTTAATGATCAAAAGTGACACATACCATGATACCTGGACCAATTACCTCATGGATCAAGAACCTTCTTTGATACAGGACCAAGCCGATGGTGATGGATGTTGCTACTATTGACAAGACACAGTTGATGGAAGAAGAAAAGTATGGGACCTCCAGGGCCATGCTCAGGTTAATCCTGCTCTCTGAACTCCATGTCTATGACCTATGGGCCTCAAGACATGATTTCCTAGTGATCCCCAAAAAGCAGGGATAACATTTGGCTCCAACTCTAGGCCATGTGCTCACCGTAGATCACATGAGAACCTCAACATCTTTGGCATAAATTGCAGACCTACTCAATCTCGCTAGGGGCATCATTAAAAAAAATGGGGCGGTAATGCCACCCCAGCATACATAGCTATATATACTAAAGTAAAACAATCAATATGTGAATGTAAAGCAAAGTACCTACCTTTACTTACCTATTGGATGGATGTTCGATGTAGTCAAACAACCATTGTAGCCAATCCAACAATGTCCCACGATACCTACCTTTGTGCTTCATCATAAACCAAAATAGTGATAAATCAAGCACAAAAATGTCATGAGTTAGAATATATATCATATCATTGGAAATCTCAAAGTCTAACTCATGGAGGCAGGTGGGAGGGATAAAATCATTCCACGTCAATCTCTGATGAAAGTTATCAATCCACTCCAGGAGAGGGTCATGAAAAGCCCAAGGTTTAGAACATTGACTAAAAAGGTCTGCACACTGGCTACCTAGGACATTCTCACACTTTGAGGCCTGGGAAGGGATTGACAGGGATGCATCAGACGATTGGGAAATTCTCAAGGGAAATTTGAAAAACTGATATGATAAACTTAATATTGTAATATTCAACCAACCCTTGGACTCTAGGGTTTTACCTAGAGGAAACTCAAAATCAAAAACATACTTCCCAACCATACCTATAGAAACATAACAAGGTGAAGTAATCAGAGGTGATTGGGGAAAGTCGTCACAAGGATCCTCCTTTAAGACAAGAAGGTCCTTACTTTTATCAAGACCTGAGCACGGTGGTGGTTTATAATCATCTTCATGGAGAGAATCCAAGTGCTCAGAGGGGTACTCATCAAAACCATCAAGGTAAGACTGAAAATCATCATGAAAACAAGGTACTAGGTCATCCTTGGGTGTTTGAAGAATACGAGTAAAAATCTCATTTCCTTGTTGCCACTGATCAAGAGTAATCTGTTGTGACAATTCTAAAGGTAACACTTGGAAATGATTCTCAATGTCATAGATGGGATCCATGTCATAACCAACTATATCCCACCTACGTCTCCCAACATGTATGAACTCATCAATGTTATCAACTATGTCACTATCTGTGTCATAACATGGGGGTTTTCAAAAATTCAAGGACACATTTATTCCCTCCTTATCTCCCCCATCATAAAGTAGAGAAGCATCAAAATCTTGGGGAGGAGGGAAACTTACTATTTCTTCTTGTGCATAAGCTTTTAGGACTTTGGTGTTTTCAGCATGCGTTATTTTTTCATCCTCATGGATTGCTTCTTTGTCTTTGATTGTACAGCAAGGAATATTCATTTTTTTCAAGGCTTCCATTTCTCCTTCATTTTCTGATACATGGAACAATGTGTCATTGGAATACTGGAAAGGAAAGCGACTAACCTCATCATCCTTTTTTCGCACAGGGGAAACAAGCTCTTGGATTGCTTCATCAAAGGGAGGGGCATAGGTTGATCATCATTTTGCTTGGGTTCCATCTCCTCATCCATGTCTTCAACAATCCCTTGTTGAATGATGGTTTGTTCCCCTTCTTCTTGGAAATCATCAACAAAGTTTTCATGGGAAAACAAACTTTCCATACTAGGATTACTTGAGGTGAAGAGGTCTTTTATTCCAGATAAGGAGATGTTTTGTTCAATTCCTGTAGCCATGTTGTAAGCTTCATCGAGTGTCCTTGGTCCCTTTTTACTGAGGGGCAAGCCGATGTGTACCAGGATCGCATGGGTATAGATATGGACAATATACTTGCCTTCAGGACGATGGCTTCTAGGAATCTAACATAGAATGCCCTCAAACCTACTCTAGAAGTCAAATAGGGTTTCATTCTCATCTTGTTTTATATGCTTGAATCTTTTTAGCAGTACTGAGATGTCTCCCAATCTTATGCCACATTCTTTGAGGAATACTTCTTCTAGATGGTTCATGGAGGTGATGCTATCATCAGGAAGATCATCATACCATCTTTTAGCATTCACATGAAGAGTGGTGGGAAAAATTTTCATCACTACAGCTTTGACATCATCATCGATAGGATGGAGTAAAAAATAAGAATATAAATTATTCACGTGAAAGTCATCTCTTTCCCCATCTCTACCAGTGAATTTAGGAAGCCATCTTTCTTCTATCGGGGGTATTTTTCATGGGTATCCTGGGATTTTTCCCATGTTTAAAGGTTTGTAGTTCCTAGGATCCCATTGTGAAGTCATCCTTGGCTTCCTCATCAATGGAGTCACCAGATAATTTTCTTGAAACTATCAAAAGATAAGGGAAAACACCCTAAAGGAGTCACTAGGTAAGCTTGTAAGATAAGGCATCTAGAGGCAAGGCTTACCAAAAAGTGTCGTCTGAGGAGAATTGACTCATTGTCCCCAACAATGACACCAAAATGTTATGGCGCAGTTTGTAGACACAACAAAGGCTAAAGAATAGCAGGTCAAACTAGAAAAACAGGAACCTTCGCCACCCAATGTCACCACAATGGGGAGGTTTTTTCTATTTAGGGAGGCTGGGCCCAGGGGAGATGTCCCCGGTAACCTGGGGTTTTGAAAGGGAAAAGGCTAACAATACAAAGACAAATTTCCCCTTCACAGATTACCGTCGATCAGATAGTCCCGACTAAACAACCAATAATAGATTATAACCAATAATAGAGTATAACCAAAGAAAAGAAAAGCACCTGCTTGAGACAATAATACAAGGAAACTGATATGTGCAATCTTGGTTAGTACTTCATCTAAATCATTGACTATCTGATATTCAATATGAGCAATTTGAAAGTAAATGTTGACAAAGTCAATGTTTACAAAATAGAAATAGCAGTAATGTCACTTCAACAATAAATATTAGAATGATACAACATTCAATATGACAAATCACTTCTTAACTCAATTAATTGCTTCAACTACCATTTAATTACTCAAAAGACCAAACGTTGTTGCAATAAAGATGAAATATCCAATGATGACATCAACAACTTAGGGTTAGTATGTTAGGGTTAGTGTAGTTAGGGTTTCAATTCAAAAGAGTTTGAGAGTGTTTAGATCCAATTCTAATTCAATGTTGGAGGTCTGAGATCAGTGCCTTAGGGTTAAATGGAGTCAATCATGAAGGACACACAGGTTGAAGGAGACGAGATTTCAAAGGACTAGAGGGAAATGTTTCAAGGTGTTGCTAAAGCAGGGCCTCAAAGACAGAACCCTAGGGGAGAGAGGCTCACTCCGGTGTTGCAAAAGCAAGGCCTCATGCTCTCTCCTCCTTCCTCGCAAACGACTATCTCAGACTAAGCACAAAATTAAGACGAGAAGGATTAAAGAGGGAGAGTGTTGCTGCGACAAGGCTCTTTCTTCAAACCCTAAAGGAAAAATGACCCTAGGTGTAGATAACCTAGGCTTAGGACATATTCCTTCTCTTGGATTCTAAAAGGTACGACTAGCATAGGGGAAAGAGAAACAAGGAGTGTAGCTATGACTAGGCTCTCTTCCTCTCTTTCAATGGCTGTCGGTTTTTCTATTAGGGGACATGAGACAAGGACCTACTTGTGTGCTTGTCACCTAGGGTTTTGATTCATCAAATTTATAAGCAATCTTTAAGAAGTTTAAACTACAACCATTCAATAAGAAGTTTTGCAGAAAAAACACTTACAATTCATGAAGAAATAACCATGCAAACCCTAGTTGTAACACCTTCCTTCAAGAAAAAAACCATAAATGCCAAAAAATCTCTTCCTTCAACAAGTGCACATCACTAGTTCAGCCAAAAAACCCAAATAGGGCACTAAAAATCATACCTCACTATTGAGTGAGTGATCATTGATAAAAATGAGAGTGAAAACCCTCAATACATAGTGTATCAATGACCTAATTTTACCTTTTAGGTCATAAAAAGGCGGACAAGGCCATAATGTCAAAATCATATTGTTTTTACATTAAATGCTAAGTAAAATTCCTAAAAAAGTAAAAATGAGATTAAAATCCCCTTCAAGGGAGGGGTTGGCCCTTTCTAGGGAAAATGAGACACCAAGGAGCAAATCGTTAGCGCCCTAGGGGCCTCTCCAACATGCCACACATGGCACTATTACCTAGTCTGCCTCCAAAAGCATCCATGAAGATGGATTACATCATGGTGAAGTTGGAGACTTCCCAAGCCTTGCAAGGTTGGTGTTTCACTGAAAAGGGGTCATTCCCCCCAGGTCTAGTCCTACAGGAGTGCCTCTGATGGAACGTCTTCTTCCTCTTCAGTGAAAAGGCCCTGATCCATTTCCATCTAGTCTCTACCCCCTGATGGTGTCTCCCTCTTCCTCTTCAGTGAAAAGGCCCTGATCCATTTCCATCCAGTCTCTACCCCCTGATGGTGTCTCAACATCCATCTGGTGGGCTCTTCAGCCCCATGGAGGTCTGAATTGGTCATCTCCCCATGTGTACCAGTCCAAATGGTACCTATCCGTCAGGAATGGTCCTGCACATCAAAAGTTATGCCCTCTATGGGATCATCAGTCCCTGGCATCATAACAATGTTAATCACATCTCATTATCGATATTATTAAACATATGCATAAAAACCCTAATACATCAGTCAATAGCTCAAAGACATTACAAAAACATGCAATACAAGATTGGAGAAAAAGACAAGACGTCCTGTTGGGCTAGTATCCACAAGAAAAGGAAAGTTTCCAGGAAGATTTCATCCAAGCCATGTAAGTGAGGTGATGTGGCTAGGGGATGTCTAGACATGTGGGTGCAGTGAGGGCCAAGGATGCATAATGTTATCTATGGGTGCCTTTTTAGAAGGCGAGCTGTACCTTTCGTGGATGCACTTTTTCCAAGCCTGTTCTTCCCTTTATTCTTTTTCTTTTTCTTCTTCTTTTTCTTTTTATTCAAGGGCTAACCAGAGGACACTACCTTGGCATCATGACCAGAGATGACAGTGTTACCCACAAGTACTTTCACAGAGATGAGAAGGTTTTCTTGTGATGAGACCCCCCTTCCCTTGGCCATGCAACCAAAGGTCATTTGCATGGCATGGTAACCAGATGGTGACAATGTCATACTGTTAGGTACCCATGAACCTAATAGGCTGGCTCGTGATGAGACCCCCTATCCTCTGAGTAGGTCTTGTTTGTTATTTTCTAGGTCCCTCTTGTTTCTTGGTGAGAGTCCTTTTATTACCTTCTCGGGGATCCTTGGGTGAAGCATCTCGAGGTTTCATTTTTAGGCTTTTGTCTTTTACCAACTTCTTTTACCTTCTGGGCCTTTAGACCCTTCTTCCCATGAGATAAGGTGCAATCCTACAAATAGGTCAACCCAATGCCCAGACAAGGGGAATGGGATAAATGAGCGGGAGATAAGATGAAACAATGGTTTTATGATGGGAGCAGACAATGGCTTTTAAGAAATTCCCCAGTGGAAAACCAAAACCTATGGGCATAGGCTTGCTAGGGCACCCTGTCAATTCCACCAAGCATGGTAAAGTGGGAAAATGTAAGATCCAAGAAGTTGTTAGAGATAAAAGGAATCAGATGCATATATTTAAAGGTTTTAATGATCAAAAGTGACACATACCATGATACCTGGACCAATTACCTCATGGAGCAAGAACCTTCTTTGATACAGGACCAAGTCGATGGTGATGGATGTTGCTGCTGCTGACAAGACAAAGCTAATGGAAGAAGAAAAGGTTGGGCCCTTCAGGGCCATTCTCAGGTCAATCCTACTCTCGGTACTCCATGTCTAGGACCTGTGGTCCTCGAGACATGATCTCCTAGTTGTCTCTAAAAAGCAGGGATAACAGGTCAGAAGACGAGGTCATCGGGGTGTAGAAGTTGTGAAGTCGTAATGGGACTCTTATGGGAGGAATCTAAGTAATCCTTAGTTTTTGATCTATTAGAGGGTAAATAGATGAGATTTGGGTCATATGTGTTTGATACTGTTCACTAGCAAGTCTATCAGAAGGTGGACGGTTGAGGAAGTTCAGAAAGGGGCCATAGGAAGGATCTCTGATGGAAAAAGAATTCGAGGACTCAAGGACCATAGATCTATAGGAAGAGATGTTGATGGATACCTAGTCATTTGATCTAGAATGACCCAATCTGACAAAGAAGACTTAGAGGAAGAGAGGCGTTGGTTAACTATCATGTATTTATGGAGCCTGATTAAACCTAGACTATTAGTCAGGGTGAATGTTGATTATTAGATCTATCGAGGTTGTCCGTCAAAGAGTGTTGATAAGAACAATAAGTGATCACTCATAATGACTGCATTCTGATGGCGAAGAACTCTTAGTGGATATGAATTGTTGATGTGCGAGATGGGCGTCCAATGTATCTTTGTCATAGATTTGTCGAGGGCCCCACTTGTTCACGTGATGAATAAGTGATGAGAGGGGAGATAGTCGTCGAGTAGATAGAGGTGCTAATGAGATCGGGACCATAGTTTCCTGACCCATAGGACCACTGGATCTATCATAATGGTCCATCAAAGAGGTGCCATTGGGATGGAAATGTGAGTTGCATAACTTGATTTTTTGATGAGTAGATAGTTTGATTCATTGTTTATCATTGATCTACTTGTGCAAAGTGAAATCCAACCATCCAATAGAGAATATTTGGGTCCTTTCTCTTACGACACGATGAATAAGGTTACTGAGGATAGTTCTTAGTTTAAGAGAAAGAGGAAATTTGACATTGCATCAACCTAAGTAAGTTTAAGGGTTCAAGTGTGTTATACTTCCACCCCTAGTTTAGTAGAGTGAAATGCTAAAAAATAACTATATTGAAAAATGTTATATATGGAAATTTATTTGACCAAAAAAGTGACTAAAATTGAAGCATGATTTACAATATAAGATATCAAGGTGATTTGTGTTGCCTATCCAAAATAAATTAGGTTAATTTGAAACTAAAAAAACTATAGTTATATGATGTTACTAATAACTAATAAATTATAGGAAGGATTTTAACCCTCATCTCCTCTTCAAAATAAGGTGTGCATCCAATTACATAACTAGAACAAATTTAGTGAATATTTCAATGTTCGACAAGAATAGAAGACCTCACTTCCATAATTAAGGTGATTCAATGTGAATGCAGATGAAATTTTTCTATGAATATTATGAGAGACTTCTACTTTAAACTATAACTAATTAGAATCATAAACTACCTTCTATCTTGAATTGCAACATTGAAAACATTTAAGCAAAACTCTACTATTTTAGTTTACCTCTTGCAAAATGTAGTTTCACTTATGCATTTTTGAAAAAGGGACAAAATATGGTTGATGATGAATTTTATGACTAATTGAGCAAAAAATGTGAGTAAATATGAAGCTTGTTTTATATTATGATGATTTATGCTATCTATCCAAAATAATTCAATGAATCTCAAACTAAAAGGTTATACTTGTATGATGTTACTAATAAATGAAAAAAATTAGAAGGGTTTTTAACCCTCATCTCCTCTTTCAAAGGTGTGTATCCAATTACACAAGAATAAATTTTGTGAACACTGTTACGTATATTAAAGTTTTAGATGAGTATTATGAGGAGATACTTCTACATCAAACTATAGCTTGAACTACAACCAAAATGAAATGCATCAGTAGTAACATGGTAGGACTCAATGTATTCTTTCTTCTATTGTTCCCTTGAAAAAATGATGATGGTCACGAGTACCTCAAATATCTACCATTAATATCAATGAAACAAAGATTTTGATAATCAAATGTAGGAAAATAAATTATCCTCTTATTTTTATGGTGACAAAACCCTTCAAGAGGTGCCATCTTACAAGAATTTAAGTATTGAATTGAATTACCATTTGGATTGGAACCGTAATGTTGAGTATAGAACCATTAGTGGTTGAAAGGCTTATTGTAGTCTTGAGAACAATTGTAGAAAACTTGTTTTGGAATTGAGATAATCTTGGTTATTCTATATGCTTGTGAAGTTTAAGCTTGTAGCATCCCTACTTAGAGTTGGAATAAAATTGAGTAAATTCCAAAATGCTTCATATTTTATAATTTTAAAATCAAATGCAACCCTCCTTACTCTATTCTCTTAACTAATGTTTGATGTACTTCCCTAAAGTCTAAAACCATGAGTATATTCATATTATAAACAAAAATTGATCCAATTAAGTAAATATAGGCTCAAGCTTCTCACATGGAATAGATATTGTGATGCTTTGTTTAATTATTGGAACAAAAATAGAGATTGTAATGCTTTGTTTAATTATTGGAACAAAAAAAAGTTTGATAATCAAATTAATAATATGAACAATATTAGGTCTTTCTAAAGATAAGACAACGCTTAAAATTGTAATGAAGACATTAATAAGAAAAAGTTCAAATGCTATCAAGTTTTATAGACCATAATTTAATTAATAAAAATTATTTTCCCAACATTTGGAGGTCCACTCATGGAAGCAACTATTCTTCCAACCTTACCACATGAAGTTAAGGTGTCCTAACTAATTTAAACTTGGGTGGGAAGAGTGCAATACCTACCTTCCAACAATCTCATCAAACCAACTCAACCACTACTTTTCCAACATTTTGAACAACAAAATATTTGGGAACAACATATTTTATTACGTAGGCCATCGCCTATACAAATACTAAAGAGAAAAACTCGAATTACGGTCTAGTGGCAATGATCCGAAAAGAACAAAACCTGTCATATTACAGTCCTTGCTATGGGCGGCAGTTGACAAAGTCGGCTCTAATAATCTGCACTTTGTCCACGACTGAAACGCGGATTTGATAATGGAAAACCTTGGATTCGCCCGCCGGAATGAGCTTCTTCAGAGAGACATTGTCGCTGGGGAAATCACCAGTCAGTAACCCCAAATTCACGTTATTCGCATCGCAATAAATACACCTATTTCTCACTCCAATATCGACCCATTCTACCCATTCTTTCTCTACAGGTTTCATGATATTCCACGCGAAGTCGCTCAACTTACAGAGGCCGGCTGTTTGATTAACACTCTCTGCAACCAAATCATCAACAACAAAAAACGTTAAACAAGATTTTAGTGACTGGGTTTTACCGGCTACGTCAATGCATGCTTTGAACCATCATTTCTTTACTCTTTCTACATTCCACAATCAGGTACAACATAAAACCATAGCAACCACATATATCATGCGTGGGATCTTCCATTAAAACCATTAAGGATCTTCCACCTTCAGGGACTTCTACCTCAAAATTCCATCCTTGAGCTTTGGCAATGTGAGTTTCACCACCATCTTTCTTCCTATCTAGACACTTATAGGATTTATGTCCGATTTTTCCACAGACAAAGCATTTCACTTCACCTCCTCTGCCTCTTCCTCTTTCTCTAGCTCGAGGAAAAGTATTTCTATCAGCATACTTCCTTCCATGTGAGCTTCCTCCCCTCTCAGGTTGAGTTTGACATTTCTTCCCCTCTTCTTTAGGTTTCTGAGTTCTATCTTGGGCAATTGTTTTGCCTCTGGCTTGACTTCTACCCCGGCTTCTTTGACCTTGTTTTCAGCTCAGCTTCTCTTCAGCTTTCAGAGCCATCTGATAAGCATCTTCCATAGTACAAATGGTCATCATGCTCATCTCATCTTGAATTTCATATCACAGACCATTCATGTACCTGACAACTTTTTCACCATCAACTTCTCGATGTCCTGCTCTAATGTTTATCCTGTAGAACTCTTTAGTGTATTCTTTCACTGACATTAGCTTCTGTCTCAAATTATGCATCCTCCGAAACAGAGTGAATTGATAATCCCTGGGTATGAATTTGGCTTTCATCTTTGCAACCATTCTATCCCAACTCTTGATTTTCTACATGCCGTTGCAGCGTCTGTCAGCCTGCAGTTCATCCCACCATAGTGTTGCATGCCCTTTAAGTCTAGTAACGACATGTTTGACTTTATTTTCTTCCTTGACATCCTCATAGTTGAAGTATTTTTCTAGAGCTCTAATCCAGTCTAGAAGTTCTTCAACATCTAAGTTGCCTTCATACACTGGAATGTCCATTTTTGCTCTGGCACCTATCCTTGCAATAGCCCTGAATATGTGTTCATCTGCAACATCTTCGACTGCAACTTCTTCCCCTTTGTTTCCAGCTTCATTCTCACTTTCATCTTCACTGATATCCCTAGTGTCAAATGTGCGCCTCTTTGCTGTCTCCATGGCATCGATCCTGGGACGTAACTCATGCATTTGTCTTTCTCTTGCTGGATCAGGCATTGGCATTAGCTTGTCTCTTCTTCTCGGTGACATGACTATAAAATGTTCCTCTTTTCTCTACTACAGAAAGCAAAGAACTTGTTCTACAACTCTGATACCAAATTGATGGTATCAGACTACTCATTTTCCTCTAACTCACTCTGCCTGAAGTATACAGACAAAATCAAGCTCTGATACCACTCTAATGATGCAGACCCCCTTCCCTTGGGCTGAGATCCACACAGGATCTTTCTAATTTCTCCATGAGTCAAAGCGAATCCTTCGGTTCCCTGCTGAAACCTTCAACAAATCCGATCCACAGGTATTTCACGAAAACTCCACCTGCACCACATGCACCAGGTGTGAGTCTTTGCTTCCACACGACCACAACCCGACCTTAGTGCAAGTGCTTTCCGCAACTCGTAACTCGTGAGTTCATGATTTGAATATCCTCGAATCCTCTTTTCCAAACCTGTGATACCCGAGATGTCGATACGAGTATGGTTTCTCCTTGCTAGCGCCTCTACCGATGACCACTAGCTAGGGCCTAACTCTAGCACCCCTCACAACTTGCAAATTTGCAAGTTGGAGTGTTGAGCTCTTGTGCTCCTCCTTCGCGAATCCCTGAGACGTGATAAGTCAAAAATAGTTGACTCCTTCCCAAGCGACGTGTGTCCACCACCTGTCACCCGCTTTCATCTTTCTTTGGGCACTGTTACTACGCCACCTGTCAACCATGTTGTCCCCACCAACCGGATGTGCTACGTGTTCGCACGAGCCCTCGACACTCGACACTTCGCGACTTCTGTAGTCGAAAAGAAAATCTCTCAAACCTCGAACCCTGGAGTACACGATACCACGTGGAGATTCTGATCCAACGGTTCCCCCCCGTGTTTTTGGATCCAACGGTCTGGATCTTCTTCTCTATTCCTTGCAACTTGGAACTTCATGCAAACCAAGAAATTTGTTCTGGCCTCCAAACTTAGGAACCCTGAGTTCACGATATGATCCCACAAGGTACGCAAAGCATGATCAATGACTCACGTTGATCCTGGATCCTAAGGTGATGGATTTCACCAGCCTCTAATCACCTCACAACTTTGCCAAATCCATGACTCTCACAACTTCCCACTTCCTTCATGAAGGCTTCTCACCGTCCATATGGCTACACTGGATCCTACGGTCCTCGTGACTTCGTGAACTCTACACGCAGAATTCTGACCACTCGATTCACTCCTCAAGAATATCTGGCCAAACTGACTTGGCGTCCTTCCACCGAACTTAACTTCTGCGTGATGACTTCGCTCCCCATCTTCCTTTGAACTCTTTAAAGGCACTAACCCTCCTGATCTTTCACTTGTGAACTTAAATCTCCAAGAGAGATCCTACTCGCACTCCTTGCAGAAATCTTTCAAATAACCTCCAGTTATTTGAGCCCTCAGCTCTGTACACTCTTTACAACAACAGTCCTCCACCTTCACCTTAGTTAATAACTTCTAAGTCTTCAACTAGCCTGCGCACACCTTGCACAACTCTATTCCTCACCTGCACTTCTGCTGGTATGAGAAAAACAGTATCTCTCCTGAGCTTTCTGAGAAAAAACTCAGACTCTTGTCAATGCACACCTTGCAGACGTTTCATTGTAGTCCTTGCAGGAATTCTTAGGAAGAGAAACAATTGAAACTCATTCTTCTCCTCTCTCATATTTCATACATTCAACATGAAATCATACACACAATACAACATTAAGATAAATGCATAACAGAGAGAATAAAACAACTGTAAACAAACCATTCAACAAATGCAAACATTAAGCATCATAACACCATGAATATTGAGTCAATTTCTTCATATATTAACTCAAGTGCTCCTGTACATGGGTTCTTCTCTACAACTCTCTGCTACAGCTCTCAACTTATGAAATCTAGATGATCATAAAAAATTACAATGATACAACGGTGAGGGTGTCTATATCTGTTTTCCCTCGTACTCTCTAAACTGTCTAATCTATGAATTCAAATCTACCTACTTTCATTAAATAGACTTAATGTCTATTACATCCGATAGATGAGAGCAAATCGCTCAAGATCTGTTTACAACATGCAAGTATGCTTCCTTTAACTACTACATTAATTTCTTCCCATTATTTTTTAAAAAACATTTCAAAATGTGCAAAATGTATGTTGCACTTTTCCAGTTGTCTTCCGCCTTTATGCTTGCTCCTGCATCACAAATGCTAAAAAATAACTATATTGACAAATGTTATATATGTAAATTTATTTGACCAAAAAAGTGACTAAAATTGAAGCATGATTTACAATATAAGATATGAAGGTGATTTGTGTTGCCTATCCAAAATAGATTAGGTTAATCTGAAACTAAAAAGCTATAGTTATATGATGTTACTAATAACTAAGAAATTATAGGAAGGTTTTTAACCCACATCCCCTCCTTCAAAATAAGGTGTGCATCCAATTACATAACTAGAACAAATTTAGTGAATATTTCAAAGTTCGACAAGAATAGAGACCTTACTTCCATAATTAATGTAATTCAATGTGAATGTAGATGAAATTTTTCTATGAATATTATGAGAGACTTCTACGTTAAACTATAACTAATTAGAATCATAAACTACTTTCTAACTTGAATTGCAACATTGAAGGCATTTAAGCAAAACTCTACTATTTTAATTTACCTCTTGCAAAATGTAGTTTCACTTATGCATTTTTGTAAAAGGGGAAAAATATGGTTGATGATGAATTTTATGACTAATTGAGAAAAAAATGT
>JZKD02S2258043.1:241603-259493 GCA_000966675.3 Picea glauca | reverse complement strand
TATTCATGACATCCATAGTTAAGTAGGTTATTGCAGTAACTACAAAACACTTTGAGACCAGTGAATTTATACCAAATACTAGGTAATTGTTAAGTACTAAACATTGAATACAAAATCACCACAACAGATATACAAGGACAATATGAAAAATCTCTTTTATTACCATCAAACCCTTGAGGTAGGGAAACACTGTACAATGACTCATATTATGGAAGGGATCCTCTCCTGTTCACTTGCCTCTTCGAGGGGGCATCCTCCTATTGAGCTACCACTCCAAATACAATACTTCTCTTCATATCTCATTAAATTGCTTGAACCCCTTTATATAGTGCTACCATCACCTAAGAACATTCTAGAGGAGGAATCTTCTAGAAGTAGAACCTTCTAAGAAGTCCTCTTACATTTATTATATCTAATTACTCATTTATTATATCTAACTACCACAATGGGCCTTATTTAATAATATAGTGGACCTAGTCCACCTTACATTGAATGACCTCCACTATTATCACTATGGACCCTCTGGGCCCCCCAACTACCTCTCTAGCTACCTTACATTCCATACTCCTTATGAAAGCGTTGTCCTCAACGCTTGATGTACAACCATATACCAGGGTCCCATGGATAATTGTGGACCATAATGCTAAAGAAGACTGGAGAAGCAAGGTCCCATGTAGAATGGAAAACCACCATGCCAAAGTAGTCCAACCACCATTGTAAGCCTGGGTCCCATGTCCAAGTGCTCATGTGAACTCCCCGTGGAAGATTTTGGAACCCAATAACTAACTCAAAATGATGCTCCAAAGAATGACACCTATCATGTGGATCCAAATAAGAATATCCATCCACATCGTGGAAAAGGGTCGTAGTAGAATCTGGAAGGAATAATACCACTATAGAATATGCAGGATGGAAACTGGTAATAATCATTGGCTCTTGATTTGTCACATTGATGCTGTCTACAGAAGGTGGATTAGAGTCATCAAATAAAATATGAAAGTGGTTGTCATCCCAGAAATGAAAACTATCCATATACCAATCATCACAATCGGTCTCAAAATCATACCAAGAATATATTTCTTGATTATATTCGTCCTTGATGTCCACCATAAGAAATATCTATTGCATGTTATCCAATGAATCTTGAATACTACGAAAACTATCATTGAGGCCATTTGCAGGGTCATGGAATCTAGCATCCAATGTGTCATACAATTTGGATTTGAATGCTTCAAGAATTCACTTGAGGGTTTGAGAGTAAATATCCATATGAGCACCCTATGAACTCTTCGGTCCCAAATCCGTCATGAAAAAACCCAAAAAATAGAACAATAAGTTACCGCAGAAAATCGCAGCATTTTCAGGAAAAACCCTGAAAAACTGTTGAATTTAAAATGCTCATAACTTCACTTTCCGGACTCCGTTTTGGCTGATTTTGTTTTTGAAATTGGGTAAAATTGTGAGAGGAACTCATATATATAATTTATTTGGGAAAATTCATCCTCCATATGCTACAAAAATAAAAAATAAAATAGTGCCACCATCCGTGGAAAAAATCCTGAAAATTGCAGATTTTAAAACTTCAATATCTTGACTTCCCGGACTCCGTTTCGGATGATTTTTTTTTTAGACTTGGGTTTTTTTTCTGAGAGGAACTCAGATACACAACATTTTTATGCAATTTTTTCACAAAAATATATTGAAAATTTCTGGAATGTCGTGGCCCTCTTTTTCTTCTCTGAAAAAACAAATCTGCAAAAATAAAAAATATTTGCCCACAATGTCTGCCAAGGAAAGTGCTCTGATACCACTTTTTAAGTACCAAATACTGAATACAAAAGAACCACAACAGATATACAAGAAAAATATGCAAAATCTCCTTTATTACTATCAAACCCTTGAGGTAGGGCAACACCATGCAATGGATCCTATTATGGAAGGGATCCTCTCCTGTTCACTTGCCTCTTCGAGGGGGCATCCTCCTATTGAGCTACCACTTTAAATACAATGCTTCTCTTCATATCTCATTACATTGTTTGAACTCCTTTATATAGTGCTACCATCACCTAAGAACATTCTAGAGGAGGAATCTTCTAGAAGTAGAACCTTCTAAGAAGTCCTCTTACATTTATTATATCTAATTATCCATTTATTATATCTAACTACTCATTTATTATATCTAACTACCATAGTGGATCTTATTTAATAATATAGTGGAACTAGTCCACCTTACATTGAATGATCTCCACTATTATCACTATGGGCCCTCTGCCCCCCCCCCAACTACCTCTCTAGCTACCTTACAACCCACCTCCCAACAATCTCATCAAACCAACTAAACCACTACTTTTCCAACATTTTGAACTTAAAACAACAAATTGAAATGAAAAATATTCATGACATCCATATTTAAGTAGGTTATTGTAGTAACTACAAAACACTTTGAGACCGATGAATTTATAAATTTTACTATACAATGAATTGCATATTGATAATAAACACCATTTCCTTTTAACATTACTTGCCCTTATCCTTTTAACTTTACTTGCCCTTAATAATATAAGACACTTTAGTAAATTGCATAACTTACCCTTAATCATCATTTTGCTTGGGTTCCATCTCCTTAGCCATGTATCCAACAATCCCTTGTTGAATGATGGTTTGTTCCCCTTCTTCCTGGAAATCATCAATGAAGTTTTCATGGGAAAACAAACTTTCCATTCTAAGAGTACCTAAGGTGAAGAGGTATTTTATTCTAGATAAGGAGATGTTTTGTTCAATTCCTGTAGCCATGTCGTAAGCTTCATCAAGTGTCCTTGGTCCCTTTTTACCGAGGGGCAAGCCTAGGTGTGCTAGGATCGCATGGGTATAGAGATGGAGAATATACTTGCCTTCGGGACGATGGCTTCTAGGAATCTGACATAGAATGCCCTCAAACCTACTCTGGAAGTCAAATAGGGTTTTTATTATTAGCTTGTTTTATATGCTCAAATATTTTTAACAGTACTGAGATGTCTCCCAATCTTATGCCCCATTCTTTGAGAAAGACTTATTTTAGCTGGTTCATGGAGGTGCTGCTAGCATCAGGAATATCATCATACCATCTTTTATCATTCTTGTGAAGAGTGGTGGGAAAAATTTTCATCACTACATATTCGGCATCATCATCGACAGGATGGATTCCAAAATAAGAATAAAATTTATTCACATGAAAGTCAACTCATTCCCCATCACTACTAGTGAATTTAGGGAGCCATCTTTCTTCCATGGGGGGTATTTGTCATGGGTATCCCGAGATTTTTCTCATGTCTAAAGGTTTTTAGTTCCCAGGATCCCATTGTGAAGTCATCGTTGGCTTCATCATATATGGAGTCGCCAAATAATTTTCTTCAAACTATCAAAAGATAAGGGAAAACACCCTAGTGGAGTCACCAGGTAAGCTTGTAAGATAAGGCATCTAGAGGCAAGGCTTACCGAAAAGTGTCATCTGAGGAGAATTGACTTAGAGTCCCCAACATCGACACCAAAATGTTATCGCACAGTTTGTAGATATAAGAAAGGCTAAAGAATAGTAGGTCAAATTGGTGAAATAGGAACCTTCCCCACCCAATGTCACCACAATGGGGAGGTTATTTCTATTTAGGGAGGCTAGGCCCAGGGGAGACGTCCCTGGTAACCTAGGGTTTTGAAAGGGCAAAGGCTAACAGTACAAAGACAAATTTCCCCTTCACAGATTACCATCGCTCAGATAGTCCCGGCTAAACAACCAATAATAGAGTATAACCAAAGAAAAGAAAAACACCTGCTTGAGACAATACAACAGGGAAACTGATACGTTCAATCTTGGTTAGTACTTCATATAAATCAGTGACTATATGATATTCAATATGAGCAATTTGAAAGTAAATGTTGACGAAGTCAATGTTTACAAAATAGCAATAGCAATAATGTCACTTCACCAATAAATACTAGAATGATACAACATTCAATATGACAAATCACTTCTAAACTCAATTAATGCCTTCAACTACCATTCAATTACTCAAAATACCAAACATTGTTGCAATAAATATGAAATATCCAATGATGACGTTAACAACTTAGGGTTAGTAGGTTAGGGTTAGTGTAGTTAGGGTTTCAATTCAAAAGAGTTTGAGAGTGTTTAGATCCAATTCTACTTCAATGCTAGAGGTCTGAGATTAGTAACTTAGGGTTAAATGGAGTCAATCATAAAGGACACACAGGTTGAAGGAGACAAGATTTCAAAGGACTAGAGGGAAAAGTTTCAAGGTGATGCTAAAGCAGGGCCTCAAAGACATAAACCTAGGGGAGAGAGGCTCACTCCGGTGTTGCAAAAGCAAGGCCTTGTGTTCTCTCCTCCTTCTCGACAAATGGCTAGCTCAGATGAAGAACAAAATCAAGACAAGTAGGCTTAACGAGGGAGAGTGTTGCTGCGACAAGGATCTTTCTTCAAACCCTAAAGGAAAAATGACCCTAGGTGTAGATAACCTAGGCCTAGGACGTCTTCCTTCTCTTGGATTCTAAAAGGTACGACTATCACAAGGGAAAGAGAAACAAGGAGTGTAGCTATGGCTAGGATCTCTTCCTCTCTTTCAATGGCTAAAGGTTTTTCTATCAGGAGACATGAGACAAGGACCTACTTGTGTGCTTGTCACCTAGGGTTTTGATTCAACAAATTTATAAGATATCTGCAAGAAATTTAAACTACAACCATTCAATAAGAATTTTTCCAGAAAAAACACTTACAATTCATGAAGAAATAACCATGGAAACCCTAGTTGTAACACCTTCCTTCAAGAAAAACACCATAAATGCCAAAAAATATCTTCCTTCAACAAGTGTGCATCACTAGTTTAGCCAAAAAACCCCAATAGGGCGCTAAAAATCAGAACTCACTATTTAGTGCGTGATCATTAATAAAAATTTGAGTGAAAACCCTCAATATATAGTGTATCAATGACCTAATTTTACCTTTTAGGTCATAAAAAGGCCAACAAGGCCATAATGTCAAAATCATACTATTTTTATGGATTAATTTATCCGATTTTGGAAACGGTCACTCTGAGTCAAGGGTTTAGGGTTTTTCAGCCACTCTGAGTCACGCTGCCACAACGCCTACCCCGATGGGGCTCATGTATCGCAGGGAGGGGGGGCCAAATGGTGCCTCCTACAGCCAAGCCACGATGAATGGAAACTCTGCAGAAGGTATGAAATGACCGACCTTTGATCCCCCACCAGATTTGCGCTCAAAACTTCTGGCGGAAGGAACCTCCAAGGATAAGGAGATGGACATCAATCCAGAGAATGAGACTATCCCAACTACTGCGTCAACTCCATGGATGCTAGGAAAATGTATCCCACAAGCGCCATAGGCCCCAAAATACATTATCAACTCACCATGCATAGAAGAGCAAAAGCAATATATGAGAGACTATGCCCTGGTGGGAAATTTTTTAGGGCTCTGGCCTTTTGAGTGCGATCTGGTCAAATGGATACAATACTGGTGGAAGCGAAAAGGACACTATGAGCTACAACTGGGTTCCAAGGGGTTCTTCACAATCATACTCCACAACCTCAAGGATCACAATCACATCTTTGATGGGGGGTCATACTTCTATAACTCGACAGGACTCTTCTTAAGATTCTCGACTGAGAACTTCAGCCCTGAAAAGGAGAACTTTTCCCATGCACCTGTATGGATCAGACTGTACTCTCTCCCCCAGGAATTCTGGTTGGAGGAGGTCCTGGCCGGCATAGGCAACACCATAGGCATCTATGTTAAGTCTTCCAAAGCCACCAAGAAGAGGCACTACACCTCTTATGCGCACATATGTGTGTACCTGAACATAGCCAAGATGCTCCCAGGATCCATCATACTGGAATATCATGACGAGGACTGGACCCAAACCATCGACTATGAACACATTCCGTTTCGATGCAGGAAATGCCACGAACACAGCCATCTTTTCAGAGAGTGCCCTCTCAATACTGCTCACAAAGAAGGGAACCCAGAAAGAAGTAAAGACAAGGACGAATTTGCACAACCAACAGGGAAAAGAAGACAGGGAGGAAGAAAGCAACCAGCCCAAGTAAGTAAGGATCCCTCAACTAGTAATAAATTTGCAATTCTACAAGATCAGCTAGAGAATCCCACAACCCTTATACACCCCAATGAACCACATTTGGATAATTGCCCCCAATCTACAAGCCAAGGGGATGAACAGCCCCCACAGGGTAAGGAGTCAGATCTCCCCCCCCTAGATGTTTCTCAGGACCTGCAAGACTTTCTGGAGAGAGAGGACGGGGATGCAAAAATGGAGTTGGAGGAGCAAGAACTAGCCGGGGTGGATCTGGAGCACCTCGAGCACACCTACAGGCATAAAAAACTTTACACCATACCAAGGGATCAATTACGGAAGGTGCACAAGGTCTTTCTCAACTCCTCAGCTGGATCCTCAGCTCGATCTAGCAAAGGTCTGGGAATATAGGGCAGTCAGTCAAAAAACCCAAGTAAAAATCAGAAAGACGAAAAGAAAAGAGGGAGGAAATCTACCAATAAGATTATACAAGAAATAGGCCACTTCATGGTAAACTCAGGGAAAATCCACCTGATCTCGGACAACTTCCCTCCTCTCCCTACCCCCCCGTCATCATGAATATTATCTCATGGAATATCAGAGGCCTCAATGGACGTAGCAAGCAAAAAATGCTACGAGATCTGATCTTTGTGGAAAAACCTGACATAGTACTATTGCAGGAAACAAAATACACTTCAGAAGACATCAACAGGCTACTTCCCTATTGCTAGAAGCAAGGGGAAGCGGCTTCAACCACAGCCACAGGCACAGTTGGAGGATTGGCTATCCTCTGGAACACCAACTCAGTGCTGCTGGAAAACTTTCTCACCACCAAGTGGTCCATTACTGCAGATTATAGGCTTATTGGCTCTAACAAGCCGGGACACCTGACCAATGTCTATGACCCGGCCAGTGTAAATTCTAACCTTGTACAATATCTACTACAAACTGATATCCTGAAAAGAACAGAAAAGATACAATGGCAAACAAAAACATTACACAGAGATTTTTCACCTGGAAACCCAAACCGGGAAAACCAACATATATTATATTCATACATTGTTTTACACTGTTTACAATACAATATACATATAGGAGCCAGTGGCAACCAAAATCCTAACCCAATGACCTGGATTAGTCCAAAACCCTAATTCCTTAACCGGAAATAGAAAACCATCGGCAAAAAACCATGTGCCGAAAAACCACCTAATATCACGTGGTCCCGAAAAAATGTCATCCCGGAAATATGTCGGCCCGAAACCATCGAAAATATGTCGGCCCAAATTTTTTTTTTCGGGGGCACTGCCCTCGAACCCCTGCACACCCCTCTAACCCCCCTGCGTGCCTAGCGCAGGCGCTCAGACACTACTACTCATGCAAAGAATATAACACATACCCAACATCCAGCCCAAGGGATAAGAAAGCCTTCCTCAGGAACCTGGATTACCTATCCAATCTAACTCAGCATAACAAATGTATTGTTGGTGGAGATTTCAATATCATTCGCAACCTGGAGGAAAAAAAAGGGGGCTCAAGACGACTGGATCGGGACTCCAGTGATTTCAATAGCCTCATAGACAACCTTCACCTTATCGACCTGGAAGTCATCAATGGAATTCACACTTGGACAAATAGAAGAACCAAAATCCACCAAATCGCTTGCAAACTAGATCGATTCCTCATCTCTGACTCCCTTATGATGGAAGGAATGGCTCTGGAAGATACTATATTGAATTTCCTTGGCTTGGATCACTGGCCTATACAACTATGGTTGGATGTGCTAGCCACACCTAGAAAGAAACCCTTCAGGTTTGAACAGTTCTGGCTCGACCATCCCGATTTCCAAGCAAAAATCCAGGACCGGTGGAGGGAGGCATAGGTCTCTCACGGCTCCAAAATGTACAGATTTCAGCAAAAGTTAAAGAACCTCAAACAAATTCTCAAACTCTGGAATAATCAAACCTTTGGCAATATCTTCAACTCCCAAAATTAGCTGTCAGAACAAATGGGTGAGATTCAAAACTAGATTAGTATGCAGGGGCTAACGAACAAGCTAAAAGCCCAGGAAGCAAAAGTAAATCAACAACTAGAGGTCGAGAAAAGACAAGAAGAGATTTTATGGAAACAAAAATCGCGCATCCAATGGCTCAAGGAAGGGGAACACAACACCAAATTCTTTCACAGAACTGTCATCCACAGATGACATTCTAATAAAATCACGCATCTTATCTCCGCAGATGGGGAGCCCATTCATTCCCACGAAGACATGGAAACGACCTTGATCGACTATTACCAATATCTCCTCACGGAACCACTCTCGGATAGATATGAGGCCATTAGTAAGGTTACGTAGCATGTGCCCTCCCTTGTTACCTCGGAGCAAAACTCAGCCCTGCTCTGGCCCATTACAATCAAGGAAGTGGATCAAGCGCTTCAGGACACCCCCAAATGCAAGGCTCCTGGACCTGATGGATTCACCAGCGATTTTTTCCACCATTGTTGGCTGATGATCAGGGTAGAGGTTTGGGAAATTCTTGAAGACTCTAGAGCCACCGGACAAGTCCTCTAGGCTCTTAATGCGACTTTACTCACCCTGGTACCCAAAGAGGGGTAGGCTCACCATCCTAAGAAGTTCAGGCCCATAGCTCTCTGCAATGTCATCTACAAACTCCTAACAAAAGTGATTGCCCGTATACTCAAGCCAATCTTACCGACAATCATATCCCTGGAGCAATCAGGCTATGTTGAAGGCAGAAAAATCCTGGACAGCGTCATCCTAGCCCATGAAGTGATCCATTCTCTACAGAAGACCAAAACATTGTGTATTCTCCTCAAATTAGACCTCTCTAAATCCTTTGATAATATAATATGGGAATACATGTGGGAAATGCTCCTAGATTTTGTCTTTGATCAACGTTGGGTGACTTGGATTCTGAATCTAACCTCCTCGACATTCTTCTCCATTCTTATCAATGGTGTTCCCTCTCGACCCTTCTCCCCCTCAAGAGGAATTAGATAGGGAGATCCTCTCTCTCCTTTCCTCTTCATCATTATGGCCGAAGGTCTTAGTCGTTCCATCCATGCAACTGTTGCAAACAACTTACTGACAGGCCTCCCCTTGCATGGCATCTCCCCTCCTATCTCGCATAGTCAATTTGTGGATGACACGCTTTTGATGGGCACCCCAACTGTCTGCGAAGCCAACTCTCTCCTAGCGATCCTCCAAACCTTTTCTCACACCTTGGGTCTAGACTGCAACAGGGATAAGACCCAAATATTCTTCTTCAATACGCCCCCTCCGATACAACACCATATCTTTGATATCCTAGGTTTCAACAGAAGCTCCCTTCTGTCCAAATAACTTGGCATTCCCTTGATTGACAATGCTCTTCAGAACTCCTCTTGGGAACATCTACTATCCTCCTTTACCAAGATGCTTTCTTCCTGTACCTTCAGAGTCTTAAACCTTCCCAGTCATCTTATTCTTCTCTGAGTTGTTCTTCAGGCCCTTCTTGTCTACACCTTCTCAGCGCTGGCTGCCCCAAAGTTCGTTCTCACAACCATTAAAAGATTACAAAGAAAATTCATCTGGCAAGGCCTCAACTCAGGGAAGAAAATAGCACTGGTCAGCTGGGACAAACTATGTTGACCCAAAGAACAAGGCGGCTTGGGATTACGGGATCCCTTTATGATGAACAAAGTTCTAAGCGCCAAAATTTGGTGGCGGTGGCTAAAAAACCCCAAGGATCTCTGGGAAAGAATTTGGAGGAAGAAATATGCACCAAATGTGGTGGAAAAGAACCTAATTCGATGGAATGGGGAAAACCCAGGCTCCTTAATCTGGACAATGACTAAGCAGAACAGACAGTTGGTGACTCAACATGCCTTCTGGGAAATCAGAAATGGAGAAATAACTCTTTTCTGGAAAGATTCTTGGAAATAGTGGCCAGTTTTGGACAATGAGGATTGGGCTAGGGACATCAGCACCCAGGCTACACTTCTAGGCCTGACAAGAGTAGCTGACTACTGGCAGGACAATTCCCCAGAAGACACCTGGCGGTGCTGGCACCTGAATAGGGAATGCATTAATCTGGAAGCGCATGTGGATCTGGTACCCTAGCAAGAGGAACTGGCCAAATGGAAAATTCCCAAACTTGCAGGAGAGGATATCCTCCGTTGGGGGTAGGGGCCACAGGGCACCTACAGTACGCAGGAATCCTATCAGATCAAAACTCAAGTAGACCCCCTTCCCACAAGGAAAGTTTGGCACAAAATCTGGAAAATAAACACTGGCCAAAAATCACCCTCTTTCTTTGGCTTGTCTCCCACTCAAGCATTCTAACCTGGGATAACCTCTCAAAAAGGGGTTTTGTTGGGCCTTCTATCTGCATGCTTTGTGGAGAGGCAGACGAAACCATGAATCATCTCCTCAATTATTGCCCTTACACTGCTCAAATTTGGGATCAAGTGGCGCTTATCATGCGTACCTCAGATCGCAATAGAGATAGTATCATCGACACCATTACGGACTTGAGGGACCAAGATTTCCATTCTCTCCTCCTAAATCATATTTGGCAATTACTTCCAGGATTCATCCTTTGGCAAACTTGGAAACAAAGGAATAGAAGGCTTTTCAGAAATGTCTCCCTCCCGTGGCAACACTGCTGGAATCAATGCCGCTGCAATATCCTGGAAACTCTCAACCTTCAGCTGTGGACCGACAAAGACTTGATTAGCATTCCCTCCAAACTCCTCAACCTTCAGTACTGGAATCCTCTTCCTTCTCATCACTCTCTTCCCTCCCCTCTCAGCAGCCCCTCCTTTTGGTCTCCCCCCCGAGTCGATTTCATCAAGCTCAATTTTGACGAAGCCTCTAAAGGCAATCCAGGCGCAGCGGGCTATGGATTAGTCTTTCGCAAACATCATGGGCACATCATTCTCATAAGTGAAGGCTCCCTTGTTCATTCGATGAAGAACGCAACGAAAATTTGGGGGCTCATTAGAGGACTGCAATTAGCCATTGAAAACAATTTCACCAAGCTAATTGTCAAGGGGGATTCTAAAATCATCATCAATCTACTCTACAAAATTTTAAATGGAGCGAACCCGAACATAATGTCGCCTAGTTGGAGACTCTCACATGGGATACAGATTATCACAGACTTACTGCAACCAAATCAGGCTGTCATACCTGCTCATATCAGGAGGAAGGAAAATCAAGTTGCTGATGAACTAGCTAATATGGGGACTAATTGGAGTGGACTGGAACTCCTTTGCAACACGGCCCTGGAACCTAATCACCCTATTCTCCAACAATGTATTCGCAAAGATGGAGCAATGGACACACTCCCGGATGGGGTGATAGTGCAGACCACCTGGTGCAAGGAGGAGGAACAGATCAACCAACGAGGCACGAAGCCATGTGATGAGCTCGTGCCATCGCCCACCACCCCAATCCTACATTAAATCACCATTACGACGTTGTAGCGGCTTAACTATGCAACTTACTTCTCCTTTTACGATTCATTCCATGGCCTGGTTGCTTGTGTCCGCCTCCCATCTCCACTCGCGACTCGACTGGCTCTCCCCTCCGCTTGCATGGACTGATTCAAATCGAACCTTCATGATAATTGTAGCCCCTGTTCGTCTCCAGGCACTCTACCTCTGCCTGTTGCACCTAGTTTTCTTCGGCTATCACGTGACGAACCTCATGCCGTGCCAAAGGGGGCGGCCGCGACGAGGCTCTCCATGGAAACCTCACCGACCTTTTGTCTCGCCTTCTGAGTCACCTCCCACTTGCTCCTCCCCGTCCCTCCAGCACGAGCCAGTTCTTCCCGCCTCCCCCGCTCCACCTGTATCTCAGTTTGACTGCTTAGCTATCATCTCTAGACCACCATGTTCCTCCTCGTGACACCTTCTTGTCCCCCCAACGGTTGAGCCCCCCCACGCACCAGTTATTGAATCCTCAAGGAAGACCGTGGGAGTGCCACCTCCTCCTCGCAAGCCTAAGAACACCGAGAACTAGTCCTCTGACTCTTTCTTTGAAACGAAGCTGAGAGAAAGTCTCACTATTTTCTTCGGTCTGGTCTTCGAAATCTATCAGGAGGTGGAGGACCTTCAATTCCATCTACAGACCACAGATGAAAAAGTCGCGATCCTTCTTCAAATCCTTTCCTCCCTCCAAGAGGCTTTCCCCTCGAACCCAGCAAGTGCGGCTTCAGTAGAGGAACCCTGTGTAGCGACCAGTGAAGGAAACGCCCAGAAACAGTGCTCCATAGGGAATGGGATGGCGCAAGCCAAGCATGAGGACATGGCCGTGGAGGTGGACACAAGACAGTGCACGCTGCAGGACACCTCGCTAGATGCCGATAGAGATGAGAGCAACGTGGAAGCCAGAATGCAGTGGGAAAATCAAGTGACATTCATCAAGGAGGAACCTTGGTCTGAGGCCGTTCACGCCACCTGGGCAGGTTATTTGCCAAATGTTTAATCCTATAGGGGCCCTTCAAGTTTCAATAGTTTTTCTTTTTTAGTTATTGTCCAGACAGTTTGAGACTATTTTATTAGACTGTTAAAATACCTGTGCTTGACTCCCCTACTGGCTGGACTGGTTTCCCCTCTGTTGGGGCAGTCCAGTAACTATAGTACGGATAATCTCTGTATTTTGTACCTCTAATTTGGTTTTTGAAGGCCTTTTATATATACAACTTCTTACTTACAAAAAAAAAAATCATATTCTTTTTACATTAAATGCTAAGTAAAATCCCTAAACAAGTAAAAAGGAGAGTAAAATCCCCTTCAAGGGAGACGTTAGCCCTTTCTAGGGAAAATGAGACACCAAGGAGCAAAACATTAGCCCCCCAGGGGACTCTCCAACATGCCACGCGTGGCACTGCTGCCCAATCTTCCTCCAAAAGCATCGATGAAGCTATATGACATCATGGTGAAGATGGAGATGTCCCAAGCCTTCCAAGGTTGGCGTTTCACTGAAAAGGGGTCATTCCCCCCAGGTCTAGTCCTGTCGGAGTGCCTCTGATGG
Source organism: Picea glauca (assembly GCA_000966675.3). Taxonomy (NCBI): domain Eukaryota; kingdom Viridiplantae; phylum Streptophyta; class Pinopsida; order Pinales; family Pinaceae; genus Picea; species Picea glauca. The sequence continues at coordinate 246,356 of JZKD02S2258043.1, read as the reverse complement.
AACATCCTCTTCCTCTTCAGTGAAAAAGCCCTGATCCATCTCCATCCTATCTCTACCCCCTGATGGGGTCTCAACATCTATCTGGTGGGCTCATCAGCCCCATGGAGGTCTAAACTAGTCATATCCCCATGTGTACCGGTCCAAATGGTTCCTGTCCGTTGGGCATGGTCTTGCACATCAATAGCTACACCCTCCATGGGCTCATCAATCACTGGGATCATAGCAATGTTAATCACATCTCATCATCAATATTATTAAACATATGCATAAAAACCCTAATACATTAGTCAATAGCTCAAAGACATTACAAAAAGCTACAGTACAAGATTGGAGAAAAAGACAAGACGTCCTATTGGGCTAGTCTCCATAAGAAAAGGAAAGTTTCCAGGAAGATTTCATCCAAGCCATGTAAGTGAGGTGATGTGGCTAGGGGATGTCCAGACATGTGGGTACAGTGAGGGCCAAGGATGCATAATGTTATATGTGGGTTCCTTTGTAGAAGGCGAGTTGCACCTGTCATGGATGCTCTTTTTCCAAGCCTGTTCTTGCCTTTTTATTGTTTTTCTTGCTTTATTCTTTTTTTTTTCTTCTTCTTTTTCTTTTTATTCAAGGGCTAACCAGAGGACATTGCCTTGGCATGGTGACCAGAGTTGACAGTGTTACCCACTAGTAATTTCACAGAGATGAGAAGGTTGGCTCGTGATGAGACCCCTTTTCCCTTGGCCATGCAACCAAAGGTCACTGGCCTGGCATGGTAACCATATGGCGGAAATGTCATACTATTAGGTACCCATGAACTAATAGGTTGTCTCGTGATGAGACCCCCTATCCTCTGACTAGGTCTTGTTTGTTATTTTCTGGGTCCCTCTTGTTTCTTGATGAGAGGCATTTTATTTCCTTCTTGGGGATCCTTGGGTGAAGTATCTCGAGGTTTCATTTTTAGGCTTTTGTCATTTACCAATTGCTTTTACCTTTTGGGCCTTTAGCCCCTTCTTCCCACGAGATAAGGTGCAATCCTACAAATAGGTCAACCCAATGCTTGAACAAGGGGAATGGGATAAATGAGTGGGAGATAAGATGAAACAGTGGTGCTATGATGGGAGAAGACGATGGCTTTTAAGAAATTCCCCAGTGGAAAACCAAAACCTATGGGCACAGGCTTGCTAGGGCACCCTGTCAATTCCCCCAAGCATGGTCAAGTGGGAAAATGTAAGATCCGAGAATTTGTTAGAGATAAAAGGAATCAGATGCATATATTTAAAGGTTTTAATGATCAAAAGTGACACATACCATGATACCTGGACCAATTACCTCATGGAGCAAGAACCTTCTTTGATACAGGACCAAGTCGATGGTGATGGATGTTGTTGCTGCTGACAAGACAAAGATGATGGAAGAAGAAAAGGATGGGCCCTCTAGGGCCATGCTCAGGTCAATCCTGCTCTCAGTACTCCATGTCTAGGGCCTATGGGCCTCGAGACATGATGTCCTAGTTATCCCTAAAAAGTGGGGATAACAGGTCAGAAGACGAGGTCATCAGGGTGTCTAAGTTGTGAAGTCATAATGGGACTCTAATGGGAGGAATCCAAGTAATCCTGAGTTGTTGATCTATTAGAGGGTAAATGGATGATATTTGGGTCATATGTGTTTGATACTGTTCAATAGAAAGTCTAGCAGAAGGTGGACGGTTGAGGATGTTCAGAAAGGGGCCATAGGAAGGATCTCTGATGGAAAAAGAATTCGAGGACTCAAGGACCATAGATCTATAGGAAGAGATGTTGATGGGTACCTAGTCGTTTGATCTAGAATGACCCAATATGATAAAGAAGACTTAGAGGAAGAGAGGTGTTGGTTAACTATCGTGCATTTATGGAGCCTGATTAAACCTGGACTATTAGTCAGGGTGAATGTTGATTATTGGATCCATCAGGGTAGTCCGTCAAAGAGTGTTGATCATAACGATATGTGATCACTCATAGTGGCTGCATTCTGATGGCGAATAACTCTTAGTGGATATGGATTGTTGATGTGAGATATGGGCGTCCAATGTAATCTTTGTCGTAGATTTGTCGAGGGCCCCACTTGTTCATGTGACGAATAAGTGATGAGAGGGGAGATAGTCGTCGAGTATATAGAGGTGCTAATGAGATCGGGACCATAGTTTCCCGACCCCTAGGACCATTGGATCTATCATAATGGTCCATCAAAGAGGTGCCATCAAGATGGAAATGTGAGTTGCATAACTTGCTTTTTCGATGAGTAGATAGTTTGATTCATTGTTTATCATTGATCTACTTGTGCAAAGTGAAATCCAACCATCCAATTGAGAATATTTGGGTCCCTGCTCTTATGCCACAGTGAATAAGGTTACTAAGGATAGTTCTTAGTTTAAGAGAAAGAGGAAATTTGGCATCGCATCAACCTAAGTAAGTTTAGGGGTTCAAGTGTGTTACACTTCCACCCCTAGTTTAGTAGGGTGAAATGCTAAAAAATAACTAAAATGAAAAATGTTATATATGGAAATTTATTTGACCAAAAAAGTGACTAAAATTGAAGCATGATTTACAATATAAGATATCAAGGTGATTTGTGTTGCCTATCCAAAATAAATTAGGTTAATTTGAAACTAAAAAACTATAGTTATATGATGTTACTAATAACTAAGAAATTATAGGAAGGATTTTAACCCACATCTCCTCCTTCAAAATAAGGTGTGCATCCAATTACATAACTAGAACAAATTTAGTGAATATTTCAAAGTTCAACAAGAATAGAAGACCTTACTTCCATAATTAAGGTGATTCAATGTGAATGTATATGAATTTCTTCTATGAATATTATGAGAGACTTCTATGTTAAACTATAACTAATTAGAATCATAAACTATCTTCTAAGTTGAACTGCAAAATTGAAGGAATTTAAGCAAAACTCTACTATTTTAATTTACCTCTTGCAAAATATAGTTTCACTTATGTATTTTTGTAAAAGGAGCAAAATATGATTGATGATGAATTTTATGACTAATTGAGCAAAAAAATGTGAGTAAATATTAAAGCTTGTTTTATATTATGCTATCTATCCAAAATAATTCAATGAATCTCAAACTAAAAGGTTATACTTGTATGATGTTACTAATAAATGAAAAAAAATAGAAGGGTTTTTAACCCTCGTCTCCTCTTTCAAAGGTGTGTATCCAATTACACAAGAATAAATTTTGTGAACACTGCTACGTATATTAAAGGTTTAGATGAGTATTATGAGGAGAGACTTCTACATCAAATTATATCTTGAACTACACCCAAAATGGAATGCATCAGTAATAACATGGTAGGAATCAATGTATTCATTCTTCTATTGTTCCCTTGAAAAAATATTGATAATGATCACGAGTATCTCAAATCTCTGTCATTAATATTAATGAAACAAAGATTTTGATAATCAGAAATAGGAAAATAAATTATCCTAAGGCTTATTATAGTCTTGAGAACAATTGTAGAAAACTTGTTTTGGAATTGAGATAATCTTGGTTATTCTGTATGTTTGTGACGTTTAAGCTTGTAGCATCCCTAATTAGAGTTGGAATAAAATTGAGTAAATTCCAAAATGCTTCATAGCTTATAATTTTAAAATCAAATGCAACCCTCCTTACTCTATTCTCTTAACTAATGTTTCACGTACTTCCCTAAAGTCTAAAACCGTGAGTATATTCATATTATAAACACAAATTGATCCAATTAAGTAAACATAGGCTCAAGCTTCTCATATGGATTAGATATTGTGATGTTTTGTTTAATTATAGGAACAAAAATAGAGATTGTAATGCTTTGTTTAATTATTGGAACAAAAATAAGTTTGATAATCAAATTAATAATATGAACAATATTAGATCTTTCTAAAGATAAGACAGCGCTTAGAATTGCAATGAAGGCATTAATAAGAAAAAGTTCAAATGCTATCAAGATTTTATAGAACATAATTTGATTAATCAAAACTATTTTTTCAACATTTAGGGGTCCATTCATGGAAGCAACTATTCTTCCAACCTTACCAAGTGGAGTTAAGGTGTCCTAGCTAATTTAAACTTGGGTGGGAAGAGTGCAAAACCTACCTTTCAACAATCTCATCAAACCAACTCAACCACTACTTTTCCAACATTTTGAACAACAACATATTTAAGAACAACATATTTTATTACGGAGGCCATCGCCTATACAAATAGTAAAGAGAAAAACTCGAATTACGGGCTAGTGGCGATGAGCCCGAAATGAACAAAAGCTGTCATATTACAGTCCTTGCTATGGGCGGCAGTTGACAAAGTCGGCTCTGAGAATCTGCACTTTGTCCACGACTGAAACGCGGGTTTGATAACGGAAAACCTCGGATTCGCCCGCCGGAATGAGCTTCTTCAGAGCGACATTGTCGCTGGGRAAATCACCAGTCAGTAACCCCAAATTCACKTTATTCGCATCGCAATAAATACACCTATTTCTCACTCCAATATCGACCCATTCTACCCATTCTTTCTCTACAGGTTTCGTGATATTCCACGCGAAGTCGCTCAACTTACAGAGGCCGGCTGTTTGATTAACACTCTCTGCAACCGAATCATCAACAACGAAAAACGTTAAACAAGATTTCAGTGACTGGGTTTTACCGGCTACGTCAATGCATGCTTTGAACCATCATTTCTTTACTCTTTCTACATTCCACAATCAGGTACAACATAAAACCATAGCAACCACATATATCATGC
>JZKD02S2258043.1:172537-224183 GCA_000966675.3 Picea glauca | reverse complement strand
ACAGAGAACACTTGTTCTCCCTTGCACCACCCTGCCACCCTGGTTTCTCTGGATGCAACCAGATGGAAGCTACAACTCCTTGTGTTCAAGCACCCACTTGAACCTCTGAGGAAAACAATCCTCCCTAACACCTCCCTACCACCCTTATTACAAATAAATGATTGAATAACCAATACACAAATAAATCAATTCTTACCACTTCTTCACTCTTCTTCAATTCTTCTCTGCTACACTATTCTTCTTCTCTGTTCATATTTGGCTTGACTTTCTGTCTCTGTCTATCTGTTCTTTCTCTGTCCTTCTCATGCTCTTTGATATGTGAACATTCTTCTCTCTTCACCTTTTCTCTTCTGTTTAGCTTCTGTTCCTTATCTCTGAGCATTATTCACAATGCGCATGCTCTAGTTTTATCTTTCTACAGTTCAACTCATTTTTCAGTTAGAAAAGCCACACCTACCCCGTCACTGCCTATTCATTTTATTCACTTCATCCCATCAGTTACCCCTCAAACCCTAGGACAACACTTTAGCCAACTGAAACTCCAACCGTCCAAGAATTATGAATCAGTTTTGCTAACTGAACCGTAACTAATCAATTAACTATGAGGTGAAATAGTAGCCCTCCGATCATATTCAAGTTCACCTGCACCATTGGATTAAATGATGAGTCTCGTTCTTATTTCTCCATTTCACAATTCGACATTTCGGCATTTCGGCATTCCTTGTGATGAGATAACTTGACGCTCCATGTCGTGATCCCTGAAACTATGAAAAAAGGAGCTTAGCTTAACTAGCTTCGATCATTTCGACATTCCTTGTGATGAGATATCTTGACGCTCCATGTCACGATCCCCGAAACTCCAAAAAAGAGCTTAGTTGTTAGCGCCTTTCGTAATTTCACATTTCGACATTTCACGATTTCGCATATCGCAAGTTCGAGAGATTAGGGAACCCCATTCCTTTGACTTTCCAGTTAGCAAAATGACAATATTTCACCACGTGTCCTATGGACCCAACGGTCTAGATCTTATCATAGCTTCGAAACTTCATGGGCCTTCGTCATGGCTGATCAATGGTCTAGATCAATCCTCAATCCAACGGCTAGGATTATTTCGTGATTTCGCATATCGCGAGTTCGAGACTCCTATGGTGAAGTGTTTCGACACTTGACTCCTCCAACTCCCGTTATCTGAAACTCCGAAACGTCATGGTTTCATGGGATTTCGGCATTTCGCATTTCACGACTTCGAGACTCCTGTGGTGAAGTGTTTCGACACTTGACTCTTCCAACTCCCGGTATCTGAAACTCCGAAACATCGTGGTTTCATGGGATTTCAGCGTTTTGCATTTCACGATTTCGAGACTCCTGTGGTGAAGTGGTTTGACACATCCAACTCCTGGTATCCAAAATTCCGATTTCCTGGTCTGTGAAACTTTGAAATGGAGTGTGCCTGTTTCGGGAAAATACTTTGCCTTCTGTCTCCGAAATTCCGATTTCTCGATTTGCGAAACTCTGAAATGGAGTGTGCCTGTTTCAGGATTTTCTGCCATGCGATCATCATTGCATTATTGGTCTTGCCACCACTTTCTCTTGTTCATCATCGTCGGCCCAAGATTTCCATCAATGACAAACAAATACTCTACCTTCTGTTTGCCTGTAATAAATATGCCAACAAACTTCGTATAGAATTTGAACAGATGATGAAGACCCATAAAGGAACCTCCCCTTAAAGTACACCTTCTGTGTAAATATTTCAATGTTCACTTTAAATAAAATAACTTTATATCAACTTTTATAACTAGAATAATACTTTCTCTGCAGTTTTGAACATGAATAATACTTCTTTGCGGTTTTGAAAGAAATATTTTAGCTAGAACATTATATCTCTGCAATTTTGAATGAAATATTTTATTCGGAACATTACATCTCTGCAGATATTAATGAGAATAATACTTCTCTGTGGTTTTGGACCTTTTTACGAGAAAAATATCTCTAGTTAGACTTGGTGATTCTAACCATAATACTTCTATGTGGTTTTTGAACCATTGGTGACATAAATCACCTCTAGGGTTTTGAACTCTCGGTGATAGGAATAATCTTTGTTGTTTTGAAATTTTTGACAGGAATACTCTACTGTTTTGAATAATTTTTAGTTATGGCTTCTTCAATCGACTAAGCACCTAGTCACTTGTTACTTCGATTCAAGTTTAGCTTAAAATACATTTATAATTTAGTAACATGTGAAAATTAAAGAGATTTAATCATCATCATCATCATCATTATTATTATTATTATTATTGTTATTTAATTTTTTTAATCTTTAAAAGTTTAATAAGTAAATGTTGATTTCAAAGATAATAATTAATATCATTATTGTCAATTAAAAAAAAATCATTTTTAAATTCAATGGAGAATAACAATTGTTACTTATTTTATTTTATTTTCAATATGAGCACTCCACCACATATTCCAAAAACTATCATGTCAGGGGAGGCCCCCCAAAGTCACCATAGAGAGCCTTTACGATTATATGGAATCATTCGAAAAAATGAGAGAAGAAAAAAATGTCAAACACAAAATAGAGTTAGAATCATTAGAAATAATGAGTGAAGAAAGAGACCTAAAAATCCAAATAGAGCAAGAGGAAAAGCTTGATAAAAACAGTTAGACTCTTCAAAGACACCATTCAAACTCAAATAGAAGATACATTGTTAGGGTTCAAGAGTCAATTACAGACAATGGAGGATAGGATTCAAGAAATGGAAAAACAAAAACAATCAATCCAAGAATGAGAGGTTGAAGAAAATCACAACTTGAGAGATAGGATTAAAGAGCTAGAAGAAAATCTAACCAACAATTTGACCCTCAGTAATCTAGAAAACAAATTGGATATCAAATCCATCAAAGAGGAAACAAATAAACTAATCGAACTGGACCATGAGTGTAACAAAAGAGCCTTGAACCTCATAATTTTTGGTATAAAAGAACAACAAGAGGAGGATATGCTAGCAATAGTAAAAGAAGAATTAAAAAATAAATCACAAATTGAAACAACTTGCCTCATAGAAGGCCTAATGGTTAAGAACATGTGTTTCATCTTAAGAGGTCACAAGTTCAAATCCAGAGGGGGGTAGGGTATGTATACCTCTGTAGACTTTACTAGTCAAATTGCTGGGCGGAGGGGGTCCCTTGTCCCATAAACAAGGGGGCCTCATACAACAATTAGGTGTCTCGCTTGGCCATGACCTTAAAAATGGATTATTATTATTATTATTATAAAGAGGCTAGGAAAAATAATTCATCATAAAGATAGGTTGATACATGTCAAAGTAAGTTGTAATGACCACAAATATAGCATACTTAGTAAATATTCGAGCTTAAAAGGGTCAAAAATATTTATAAATGAAGACCTCATTCTTGAAGACCATGTTGAATTAAGAAAAGAAGTTCAAAAGGTAAAATAAGTCAGGAAAGAAGGAAAATGAGAAATAATTGGAAATTGAAAAGCTATTGTTAGGCACAGAGACTAGAAGGATAATAATAAATAGGAATTTGGGACACTCAGTATCCTTTTTTGGAATTGTCATTTCTTTCCATGGCACAAAGTTCCTATGACAATTTGGATTCCAAGTGATATTGATATTATTTGTCTAGTCGAAACTTGAGAGCATGTTGAATCTAAGGTCCCTAACATAGAAGGATTTGTCTTCTGGTCAGCCTGGAACAAAAAGTATCATCGTAGAGGGAAACGAGGAATAGTTTGTTATATTAGAAAGATCATTTCTCCTCACATTCAACTTCAGAAGATCGACCCTCTTAATCAGTACACTTGGATAGAAATTTCAGACACCAATGCTAAGAAGATGTATATAGAAATTTTCTATTTTTCACCTATTAATTCTACTTTTTATATGAAAAACAATCTAGATAGCAATTGTTCCTATACTAATTTAGAACAAGATATTTATAATTTGAAAAATGAAGGTAATATTCTCCTACTAGGAGACTTTAATGCTAGGACTGAAACTAACCAAGCTACTATTTTAAGCAATGATTCCAACCATAATCCTTTATGGCTAAATGAGGACCTTGTTTTTATATAATAGCTACAAAAGAAGCTTTGAAGACCTAATTGAGAATTTTTTTGGTACCGAGTTGGTCAATCTCTGCAAGTCTCAAGACCTAATAATTTTCAATGGAGTAATGAAGTGGAAAAACTCCAACCATATGACTTGTATTCATGGGCTAGGTAGTAGTCTCGTAGATTATGTGATATCTGATATCCCCGTTTCCAAGGAATTAGTAACTTTTGACCTTTTAAATGACCATGAACCCAACTATGATCATAGAACTTTAACCCTTCTATGCACATGAGTGTCATTGAAGAGAATTTTGATAATCAAAGGCAACTGCACTTTGACAAAAGAAAAGTTGATATTTTATTAAAGGATTTAAATAGTGAGTTACATATCCTAACTTATAAGAACAACATCGAAGACCTCTATCATAATTTTACAACTACCCATTCCACTTCTATTAACAAGTTCTCTTTTGAGGTGTCCTGTAAAAAGAATAATAGAATGACCAACCCTTGGTATGCTAAAGAATGTAAAATTGTTAGGAAATGTTAGAGATAATGCTTTATTAATGCATTATGTTGAGTTGGAGATTGGTTTGAAGATTTGTAGGAGGATGTTGAGATATTCTCTCAACCTATCCCTCCAAGAGTGGAGTTAGTTGGATCTAAATCCTGCTTTATATATGTGTATTGTGTTGTGTCTATTAAGAAAGAATATACAATTACATTTATCTGTTTGTGTGTAATCTACAACTCTCCTTGTTTCTAATTTGATATAAGAGCTAAGTCTTAGCTAAACTCTGAACTTCTTCACAGTAGAGCCAAGAAAAAAGATAATGATGTAATTATCAATCCGCTGCTAATGATGCGTAGAAGAGAGATCGTTTTCAAAGGTTACATATGTTGGAAAGAAGCCATGGTGAAGGATTGATCGCTCCAAAGGTCCAGATTGTGGATCAGATATGTTATAGTAAAAGGCCCGCGTGAGGAAGTAGGTTGCCACAAGTTAATTGAAATTTGATCTGCTAAGGTTAGATTCGCTGCCCAAGAAGAGACCTCCGTGTAATGTTCTTCAATTATCATGAGGTTGCTACCAGTGTAGGCGGCATGCATTACCGGTTGAACAGGATACTGATGAATATTTAGTAGTGCACTTGATTAGCTTTCTTGTACATGATTTATCAACTAAAGAAACTTGAATTTGAGCTAGGTTAGGGGTATATTTGATTCATTTATGAATCTTAACCTTTAATTGTTTATTTTTATTTGGTACTGATTTGGTATTCAATGTACCAATCGATCCACTGCTGGTGTGCATTTAATGCCGACCAATTAACATTTATGAGAAGAAGCCAATCCAACATCATTTTCCGTCGAATTCATCAAAGATTTGATAAACTTAGAATATATTAGAATCCTGGTTGCCTCTCCGAAGAAAATGACCATTGGAAATATTTGTCTTGATATCCCGATGTGGATCAATATGAAAGAGGAGCCACCTTAGAGAATATGCCTGCCTTTCTTGTTGCCTTTATACTGATATATATATTTAATTATGAGTATTGTGAAAGTATGTGTTGTAATGGCAACAAAGTAATTACTAGTGTTGTTAGTGCGAGTTAATAGTTTAGTTAGAGTAGTAAAATAAGGACTCTTGTCTCTTGATATAAGCTGGTAGCCCCGGTTTCAAGAACAACTGTTCTTATGATTGGAAGTCACCTTGTATAATTGAATGTTGAGGACATTCCATATCCAAACTGCTCTTCTAGACACTGAAGGATAGCTGAAAGCAAAAATCCGATAGATGGAGGCATGTTCATAGAATGCATCAATAATTGACATTTTTTATCACGGAAGCCCCGATGAGCCGAGTTGTCAAATTGTCCATTATACAAGTTCATGAATGATGGTATGAAGCGTTTATGCTTTAAATGAGTTGAATTGTAAGCTCGAAGAAGAGGAAGAGAAAGAGCGCAGTCCAGAGGCATCAGAGTGGGTGTAGGAGCTGATGAAGGCAAGACAGACAAAGTTAAAGTGTTGCAATTTTTTGTAATAGTGTTTAAGTATTATAAGTTTTTTAATGTAAGCATTAAAGGGGGGTGTTAGAGATAATGCTTCATTAATGCATTATGTTGAGTTGGAGATTGGTTTGAAGATTTGTAGGAGGATGTTGAGATATTCTCTCAACCTATCCCTCCAAGAGTGGAGTTAGTTGGATATGAATCCAACTTTATATATGTGTATTGTGTTGTGTCTATTAAGAAAGAATATACAATTACAGTTATCTGTTTGTGTGTAATCTGCAGCTCTCCTTGTTTCTAATTGGAAATCCATTAGGGATGATTCTAATGAGTCCTTAAAAATTGATAACATCAATACGTACAAATCCCTAATTAAAAGGAAAAAATGTACTATATCAATAAAAGGAAAGAGCAGCTTTCACAACTATCTAAGTTGGATCCTAAGAAGTTCTGGACGAAAATTATTTTCCGTAATACTAAAGAAAATAATATGATTCCCTTAAGGGATTGAAAATCCTACCTTAAAATTCTTTATGAGTTCCCTAATTCCACAGACACCATTCCTATTGTCCCTAAAGAGGATGAAGTTTTTTCTTTGGATGACATAGAGTTCGGGGTTAAGCGGCTTGCAAATGGGAAAGTTAAGGACATTGAAGGCTCCCAAGATGAAATTTTTAAAATCAGAGGGCCTATCATCATCCCTCACATACAAAAGATCTTCACATTAGCATTCAAGCATGGCTTCCCTCAACTCTGGATGCAAAGCCTCATTGTTCCTATTTTTTAAAATGGGGATAGAAACATTCCCTCTAATTATAGGACCATTATGACTAGCCCGATTTTAGCCAAGCTTTATGGAATTATTTTGGAAAAGAAGATTAGACTTTGGCTAGAAAGTCATAGTAAAAGAGATAAAGTTTGGGTCTTGTTTAGTGGATATCATTCAATTGTGGACCATATTGTTACCTTTAGGATCATTGCAGAGGAGTTTCGCAATACTAAAACCAATCTTTTTGTTTTGTTTTGTTGAGTTTAGAAAATATTTTGACATAGTTCCTAGGAAAAACCTTTGGCATAGATTGGAAGAGATAAACGTGTCTTTTGAGTTGAGGGTTGATGCAATAAGGTTGTATGAGAACGTTATTTCCAAGTTTAAGAACATCGAGGGTTGGTTGAAATATATTAACTCCAATATTGGAGTCAAGCAAGGTTGTCCCTTGTCCCCTACCCTTTTTGGCATATACATTGACAAGTTAGAAGATTGTCTGGAAGAAGCAGGTTTTGTCATCTCTACTCTCACTGTTATAGTCATCAATATTCTTCTTTATGCCGATGACACCGTTCTTATGGCGAGGAGTCCCCACGATCTTGAAAACCAACTAATAATCCTCGAGGATTTTTTCTCCAATATGGGTATGACTATTAATATTGACAAGACCAAGGTCATGATTATTAAATCCAATAAGATCACTTATCATACCTTCGTATATGACAACAACAACTTGGAGGAAGTGACTTCATACAAATATCTTGGAATCAATATTCACCACAAGCTCAACTGGAATTATAACATTAAGAAAAGGGTTATTGGGGGATGGAAAGCTTATTACGGGCTTGAAAACAATTGTAAATCAGTCGATCTTTGGATATGGGATAAGAAGAAACTCTTCTTTGAGACTGTTGTTACACCTGTTATTCTTTATGGATGTGAATTCTGGGGATATAGTATCTCTCGTGAATTTTATAACCTATAATCTCAAAATTAAAGGAAATACACCCTATCCCAACCTCCTCTTAGAGGAAATCTTTTCCCCCATTGAGAGCACGGCTATGACTAGATACCTAATGTATAAGAACAAATTAAATGACATGGAATACAAGAGGCTTCCTAAAATTGCTTCAAAATCTAGCCGTAACCACCATTGTCCTAGGCAAGGATGGCATAAAGATGCCCAGTCTTGGCTAAGATATTGGGGAATCATGGAAGACATCGTTTTGCTAAATAAGGATACTATAAAAAATAACATCAAATCAAAATTTAAGGAGAAAATGTGGCGTGATAAAGAGTTAGAGGAAAAAAAATTAAGGTATTGTAAGGATGTAATCAACCCTAATCTAGAAGATCAAAATTATCTCTTTGTTTTAACAAGTGTAAAGAAAAAGTAAGCATTGCTAAGATAAGAACAAATTCTCATGAGCTCCATAAAGGAATTGGGCATTGGTCAATTCCTAAAACGCCAAAACACCATGGGATGAAAGAGTGTGTCAATTTCTTTCCTATAACAAAATATCTTCCTTTCAAATCTTTTATTATTCCTCTAGGTTATATTTAATAAAAAGATTTTATTAATTGATTGGACATATTTTTATTTTTTATTTTTGGTTTCTACACTTACAACGATAAAGTCCTTTTATTACTTTTCACATGTATTTAGTATTAATTATTTTTGCATTTCTCTCTAATTATCTTTAATAAAAAGATTTGTAATTAAATCTTTCCCATTTTCAACATAATTATTATATTATTATTTTAATATTTTTCACAACTACTTAAGCTTTCCACAAATGTTATCATTTGATTCTTACTCTTTTAATTTTAATTTTTTTGTTATTCCTTTGATTATATTTAATAAAAATATTGTATTAATTCTTTTTGGCACATTTTCAATAGTTTTTAGGTTTCTAAAATTACAACAATAAAATCATTTTATTACTTTTCACATGGCTTTGGTATTAATTATTTTTATATTTTTCTCATTATTTTTAATAAAACATTTTTATAATTAAACCTTTCTTTAGTAATAATGAATCACCCACAGTTATTATATTTTTATAATATTATTTTAATTTTTTCACAACTACTTCGTCTTTCCACGATGGTTATCGTTTGGTTCTTACTCTTTTCAGAGTATTTCATTTTAAATATTTTATTATTCCTCTAGTTATATTTAATAAAAATATATATTATTATATTATTATTTTAATAATTTTCACAACTGCTTGGGATTTCCACTTACGCCCGGAACTAGAGCAGCCTACATTGCCAGCATCGTAAATGATAGGTTGTTGCTCGCGTTATAACAAGTGGTAGACGATCTGTTATCATTTGATTCTTACTCTTTTAATTTTAATTTTTTGTTATTCTTTTCATTATAATTAAGAAAAATATTGTATTAATTCTTTTGGGCACATTTTCAATAGTTTTTACGTTTCTAAGATTACAACAATAAAATCATTTTATTACTTTCACATGGCTTTGGTATTAATTATTTTTATATTTCTCTCATTATTTTTAATCAAATATTTTTATATTTAAACCTTTCTTTAGTAATAATGAATCACCCACCGTTATTATATTTTTATAATATTATTCTATTATTCTCTTATTCTATTTGGTTCTTACTCTTTTTAGAGTATTTCATTTTAATTTTTTTAATTTTTTTATGTTTGGAGGCACACATTGTAAATCGGGGGAGTTGAACTCGAAACCTCATGGAACTTCATTTTCATGGCACTTACCAATTGAGCTGCCCCCGGGGGCCATTTTAAATTTTTTATTATTCCTCTAGTTATATTTAATAAATTTTTTTTATTAATTCCTTTGGTCACATTCTCAAGAGCTTTTAGGTTTCTACCCTTACAACAATAAAATCATTTTATTACTTTTTAGTATTAATTATTTTTATAGTTTTCTCTTCATCTATAATAAAAATAAAATTATAATTAAATATTTATTATTCTTAAAAAATATATTTTTGACATTTAAAAAATATTTCAATGTCAACCATATAAAATGTTTCAATGTTCATCTTAAGTAAAATATTTCAATATCATAGGTTCAAATCCATAGGGTGGTAGGGAATGTACATCTCTGTAGACTTTAGTAATCAAATGGTTGCGCACAGGGGTCCCTTGTCCCAGAAACAACGGGGTCTCATACACTAATTTGGTGTTTGGCTTGTCCCTAACCTTAAAATTAGATTATTATTATTATTATTATTATATATTTGACACCTCGAGCGGGGCTAATGGTTAAGAACATGTGTTTTCTCCTACGAGGTCACGGGTTCAAATCTGAAGGGGGGTAGAGTATGTACACCTCCGTATACTTTAATAGTCAAATCATTATATGGAGGGGGTCCCTTGTCTTGGTTGGCCATGACCTTAAAATTAGATGATGATGATGATATATATAAAGGAATTGAAAGTGAAAAAATTATTATAATTAAAATATTTATGGTGATGAAGGTTAACATCCAGTGAGGCCAAGATTGGTCAATAAGACCCTCATAAAGGTAAGAGATTGCTTGGATTTCTTTAGAATGTTATTTCGATGTTCAAAAAGCATTAGAAGAAGCGTTCCAAGATCATTATAGTTTTGATGACTTAGAAGGTTAGGAAGGTAGGTGTTCTAATAAATATTTTGAAATTGGGATCTAATATGGGTATACGCAGGGCACACTAGGATAAAGTGACTTTCATCTTCAACCCTTTGGGTGTCACAAAGGTGAGAGATTCTTTCATGCCATGGTTTTTTTGGAATTGTCCAACATCTAGTTTCACTATGCAATTCATGAGAATTAGTTTTTATTTTAGCAATATTGATTCTCTTCTTGATAGTAGTCAAAACAAAGAGACACTTTTGATATTCAAGATTAAGGTAACCTCCTCCTTGTAGTATCGTAACTTTATTTTTTCCTCTAATTATTTTTTTCACTAAATTTTCTCCTTAAATTTATCTTTAATAATATTATCAATATCATCGGTATTCTACATAATAACTTCTTCTTTTATTCCCCAATGATTTAGCCAAGAATTGGCATCATTATGCCATCCCCTCTTGAGCCTCTTGTGATTTTGGTTGGATTCTAAAGAAATTTTGGGGAGCCTCATTTCATCATTGTTGTTTATCTTCTTCCTGTACATTGAGTACCTAATCATAGACATGTTCTCAATGGGGGAAAGGATTTCTTCTATGAGGAGTATAGGATAAGGTGTATTGCCATTAATTTTGAGATTATAAGTGATTAAATTATTTTAGATCTGCTCTATATTTCTCTAGGATTATTTAGAGATACTACATCCCCAAACTTCACATCCATATAAGATAACATGAGTCACAAGACTCTAAAACATGAGCTTTTTCTTATCCCATAACTAAAATTATACTAATTTACCATTATTTTCAAGCCAGTAATAAGGTCTCCACCTTCCATTTATCATTTTTGCAATGCTATAGTTCCAATTGATATTGTGATGAATATTGATTCCAATATACTTGTATGAAGTCACTTCCTCCAAGATATTATTTTAATATACAAAACTATTGTAGGTGATCTTTTGGAATTTAATTATCATAACCTTCGTTTTTCCAATGTTCACAGTCATTCATGTACTAGAGAATAATTCCTTTTGGATTTTAAGCTTCTTATTGAGGTCATAGGGATTTATTTCAATAAGAGAAATACCATCGGCATATAGAATAAGGATGATGACTATACTAACAAGATTCAATCCAACACAACTTGCAGCTTCAAACAATCTTCTAACTTTTCAATGTATATGCCAGAAAGGGTAGGGGATATGGGAAAAACTTTCTTGACTCCTATATTGCAATTAATTTATTTCAAACATCCATCACTTCTCCTAAAATTGGAAATAATAGTCTTATACAACCTTAATGCAATATCTCTCGGTTTGGAGGGAACTTTTATCTCTTCTAACCTATTCCAAAGGTTAAATCCCTAGTCATAGTATCAAAAGATTTCATAAAGTCAACGAAACAACAAAGGATATTGGTTGTGCAATGATACTAAGTGTGACAATGTGGTCCACAGTTGAATGATAACCTACAAAATCGGCCTAGCCTTTAACTCTTTTTCTGCGACTTTCTATCCATATGCTTATCTTATTTTCCAAACTAATTCTATATAGCTTGGTTAAAACGGGGATAATCATAATGGTTTGATAATTAGATGGATTTATTTTATCCCCACTTAAAAATAGGTACTATGAGGATTTAAGACCAGGGTTTAGGGAAGCCCTTCTTGACTACTAAATTGAATAGCTTGTGTATGTGAGGGATTAGAATGTTAATTAACCAAAATCTACAAAAACGATCTCACATAATGAATCCAGGAACAATATAGTAAATGCCCACTTTATTATCATGAAAACCCTTGAGGTATGGTAACACCATATATTAATCCTTACAGAAGGATAACACTCTTCAAGCAATCCTTTCTTGGTATAATAACAATATACTTAACCATGCTCATTACATTTCTCATATCTTCCTTATATAATAGTACCTAAGAACGTTTTAGAGAAGGAACCTTCTAGAAATCCTTCTCACATTTATTATGTTTGGATTAATATAATATATCTAACTATCATAGTGTGCCTTATTTAATAATATAGTGGACCTAGTCCACCTTACATTGAATTTCCTCCACTATTATCACTATGGACCCTTCAACCCTTACCTCCCTATATACACTACATTCCATCCCCTTTGCATGTTTTGTCCTTGAAAAATGGGAATAAACCATACAATATGATAAAATAAGAAATGTAGTCAATTGGTACCAAGTACAAGCATCCATCCAAATAGAAGATGAACATAA
Source organism: Picea glauca (assembly GCA_000966675.3). Taxonomy (NCBI): domain Eukaryota; kingdom Viridiplantae; phylum Streptophyta; class Pinopsida; order Pinales; family Pinaceae; genus Picea; species Picea glauca. The sequence goes on along the minus strand of JZKD02S2258043.1, from coordinate 211,458 downwards.
TGTCCAATTATTTCATTTCCACCTTGATCTTGATCCTTATTGCACCTTTGGTTCCATGGTATTGTTTCTCTATCCCGATAGTGTCCTGTAGTACTGGGAGTAATCCATGTGATTGGTTTCCTTTTTGGTTCCATGCTGATCCATAAGTGTTTTGATGCTCATTCCATTGCATTGATGAGTATTTTTTCTCTAAGTGGTGTGGATGGAGATATACATTGACTTTAGCAATGGGTTTTTCTTTCTTCAACTCTTCAAAATGGTGTTCTATTGACTAATCGATATATTTGGCATATGTATTTTGTACTTCCTAAGACTTTGCTTCATGTCCTTCTATAGACTTTGCCTCTTACACCAAATCTTGATAAAATTCTTTGACACATTTACATTAACTGTACCCACTAATTCCATCCAAGGATATCCAAGAATAACATCAATGCCATTGATATTTATGGCATGAAAATTAGAATGCAACACATATGTGTCCATCGTAATCTTCAAATCTTTAAAAATTTGAATATTTTCACCTTCAACTTGTGTGCTTTGAATATTTTTTCCAAGTACTTGCAACCTTTTAGTCAAATTAACATTGATAAAATTATGCATGTAACTAGAGTTAATAGAAATAATAACATTCTCTTTTTGAATGCATCCATGGACTTGTAATATAGATTTGGTACATGAAAATAAACCATTGATGCTTTCTTTATCCTTACTCTTGACATGAGACTACCTATATATCAATAATTTTTCAAATTATTCATTGTAGAGTGGCATAATTGTGTTATATTTAAGCGACTTCCATTTAAGAAATCTCATTTTATTAATATGAAACCCTTACGGTAGGGAAACACCATACAATAGATCCTTTTAAGGAAGGGATCCACTCCTAATCACTTGTCTCTTTGAGGGGGAAACCTCTTAGTGAGCCACACTACAAATAAAGTACTTCTTCAATATTCCCATTACATTGTTCATTTGTCCTTATATAAAACGAACTACCTCCTAAGAACATTCTATAGGAGGAACCGTCTAGTAAACCCTCTTACATTTATTGTGTTCACACTAGGCCTTATTTATTAAAATTGGCATCCATACATAACAATACATATCTATTATTATTCCCCTTGGGTACCTCCTAGGTACCCCGTATTATCCTCCTAGCTACACTACATTCCATCCCCCATATGAAAGTGTTTTCCTCAATGCTTTTTATGAGGAAGTACAACTATATACCAGGGTCCCATGGATAAGTGTGGACCATAATGTTGAAATAGGTGGGAGAGCCAGGGTCCCATGTAGAAGTGATATCCACCACATTGAAGTAGTCCAAACACCATTGTAAAATTAGGTCCCATGTCCAAGTGTTCATGTGAACTCCATGATGAATGTATTGAAACCCAAAATCTAGCTAAAAATCATGCTCCAAAGATCAACGCTAGTCATGTGGATGCAAATATGTAGAGTTGGCCAAACAATTATTCACTAATACTGGAGAATAAGAAATTTGAAGAAGAGTATGCATAGAATGATTTTGTCTACTCTCCAGGATGTGCCTCTAGAGAAAGTTGAGTAGAGTCATAAAATAGAAGATGAAAGTGTTTTTCATCCCAAAAATGACAACTATCCATATATCAATCATCACAATCGACCTCAAAATCATACCAAGCATATCTTTCTTGATTATATTATGTCGTGATGTAAATGTCGATGATATACATATTACAATCGGCCTTGAAATCATACCAAGCATATTTTTCTTGATTATATTATGTCGTGATGTAAATGTCGATGATCTCCATATTACATCTTTCCCAATTTATAAGTTTGATCTCTTGAAAATTTGAAACATATTTTTTCAGACTCTCAATATCTCAAATAGCCTTTTCTAACAACATTATCATAACTGACATGCCCATGAGGGTTTGAGAGTGAAATTTTTCACAGGTTGTAGCATCCCACATATACATTGGAAGAACCACATATAATATACCAAAATAAATCTATGAAAATAATATATCCAATGGCATTGATCTAGTATAACTCTGAGTACCCTATCAAATGTTATGAGCTTTGCAGTCTCGAAACCGCCACAAAAAAATCCCTGAAAATTTGTTGATTTTAAATAAGCTATATTTTCACTTCCATAGCTCTAATTCAATTGATTCTTTTTAAATTGGTTGATTTTGTGACGTGAACTCATATCTACAATTTTTTTGAGAGAATTTGGCACCAATTGGTACAAAAACCGACAAAATTATGTGGTCGTCTGGGGAAAAACCTTGAAAATTTGCTAACTTTAAATTAGTGATATCTTGGATTCCCGAACTCCAATTCAGGCGATTTTTTTTAAAAGTTTTTTTTTCCGAGAGGAACTTAGATATATAACCATTTTTATAAAATTATACATATAAAAATACAAGAATTTACCTATTTTTCCTAACCCTATTTTTCTTCTTTGCTTGAAAACTTGCAAAATAGAAAGAAAAAAAATCCCCTTTTTCTTGGCTGAAGAAAGTGATTTGATACCACTTCTTAAGTACCAAATAGCTTCAAATAATATAATATTACACAATTAATCCAAGAAAAATATGGAAAATACACACTTTATTACTATGAAAACCCTTGAGGTAGAGAAACACCATATATTAATCCTTATGGAAGGATAACACTCCTTAAACACTCCTTTCTTGTTACAATAACAATATGGTTCACTATGTTCATTACATATCTCATCCCTTCCTTGTATAATACTACCTAGAACATTCTAGATAAGGAACCTTCTAGAAAGTCTTCTCACATTTATTATATTCGTACTACTAAAATATATCTAACTACCATAGTGGGCTTTATTTAACAATATAGTGGGCCTAGTCCACCTTACATTGAATGGCCTCCATTATTATCACTATGGGACCTTCAGTTCGCCATTACCTCCCTAGCTACACTACAATATGAGATCTAAAGGAAATTAACGTTCACATTAAATATTTTGATATTTTTATTGAATTTGTTGTGACGAGTTGTCCAATGGAATATCCACTACAGTTTACATATCATATTGGTGTTAGAGAAAGGTTTTCTTGGGGTATTTGTGGAAAATTTTAAGCATCCAGGAATCGGTTTAAGAAGAAATTCGTAGAGCCATATCCATGGTTAACGATTCTTTTCATAAAAACCCTTGATATCCTGTAGAGGATAGATTTACGAGGTTGGAAGAGAAGGCCACTAACATATGTTGCAATATGTACCTCCTCATGGTGGCTCTAGCAAGAAAGCTCGAATTGTTCGGAGAATTTGGAGGCTCGAAATCAAAGATCATATTAGATAGGAAACTGAGGGATAGTGAAGACCAATAAAAGGAGTCTTGGAAATAAATTGAGAAAGAAAATTTGAGTTCCGATACCATAAACCCTTAACAATATTTATTCAAGATGGAAGAAAAAGTGGACATAAATCCATACCAAGGTGAGATCAATGCAATAAAACAAAATCATTTGTTGTGACTGTTGGGCCCGAGATATGATAACTTTCATGACGGTTATTATACATTTTTTCGACATGTACATATTTGTTTTTCATCTTTTGAAGGATCTTTTTGAATAATTTTATGATAAAACAGTATGATCAACATAAGGTACATATAATTCATGTTTAATGATTGTATCAGGTATAATTCATCATGTTTTATGTTTTCCAAGAGCTAATTCATGTTTTTCTGGTGTTACAGAGAAAAAATGTACTACGTTTCTCGTTCAGGCACTTGATCCGACACTCATTCTAGCACTCGTTCCGGCACTCGATCCGACACTCTGTCCAACACTTTGTATTGCACAGAAATGGAAGGCAACTTGGTGGCTATGGCATTAGCGGCCAATGATGGGAAAATCGGGCACATGGGTTTTGTTTGCCTCCTCCAGCTATTGAGCTCCCGACAACTCTGTTTCAGTTGTTCAAGAGGGCGATTATTGGCTCGCTCTGTTTTATCAATTAAGGCATCATTTATTGTAATTTGTCGAATTTAGAAGTGGTTCGACCCTCATGTGGTCGACCACTTGGTATGTAAGATTATAAATACCACTAGGATGGTCATACATAAGTTAAGCATCAGATACATCAGTGTGATATGAACAAATACGTTTTTACTCTGTTTTGATTTTTTACATTGCTAGATTATGCCAGAACTGCGTTTTTGGATTTTTATGGTGAATTCGACCTACTGAGTTCGTGGTGTGCTTTTAGAGAGTGAACACAACTTGCTGGGGAGCCCACCAACAGTTTGGTGACTATCAGTGTGTTGTTCATGCATTCCATAATTTAATTGCTCTCTTTATTTTCCTGTACATGCACATTTTTATTGAGTTGAATAGTTTGTTGTAGCTTAATTGTTTTGATTCTCTTTTGCAGGTTAGAATGATGAGATGTGTTAACATGCATTGATTTTGTAGATTAAGAATAGACTTGCAAGTCTCTATACTAACCTAATATGCAATTAGATGTTAGATTATGCTTGATTTATGATTTTATCGTTAAAGTTTAAAACAAAGTTTAATTATAATAGAAGAGAGTTTGATTTGGGTTTTCTTTGACTAGGATTGATGGATGGATAGAGTTAATTCCAGTTTTTTATTATAGCTTGCTTATTTCAATTTTATACAGATCTCATTTAATTAGTTGTTGATTGTTAATTTACTTTTCAATATCACAGTTTAATTTATGTTTTTAGTCATTTCTTTATTGCAGTTTGAATGGTTAGAATAGATATAGCATAGTTTTGTTTTACCCAATTTCCTTTCCTAGAATTAAATTGCAATTATATTTCTTAGTTAATGGTTGAATCTAGTTTTGCTTACATAGTATAGGAATCTAGTGATGATCTCGTTATGTTGTTGATGGTTTATACATGAATATGCAGGGTATCTAACATTATTTTTGTCATGGCTAAACTCTCATTGGATTTTTTAATTCATACCTTTCATTTTTCCATTGAGATTAGTGTTGAGCTCATACTGCTTGAATTGTTCTTTGTTGTGAAGTGCCATCGAGATATTATCCGACAACGAAGACATTCACACAACCACCGACATTATATTTGAATTCTCATAGGTTAAAGAATAGTTCTCTTGCTTTCATAGATTAAAGAATAGTTTCCTGCTTTCATAGATTAGAATAGATAGTTTCTTGCTTTCATAGTTTAGAAAATAGTCTTATTTGTTGTTGTAGGTAGATAGACTTTGCTTTGATAGATTAGATAGTAGTTTGCTTGTCATAGATTAAGAATTAGGGGTATCCTTTCTTGCTTTCAATAAAATAGATTTCCTTTCATGCATTAGAAATAGTTTTGCATTGAGCATTTAGTCTAGTTGCCTCTTAGATTTCCTTTCATGCATTAGAAATAGTTTTTCATTAATCATTTAGTCCACTTGCCTCCTAGGCTAGATAGTTTTTCAATGAGAAGTTTTAGTTTGATTTCTTGTAGTAGTTAGTTGTCTTTACTTACTTGTTCATTTGCATTAGTAGGTTAGTTAGGTGTCTTTGCTTACTTGTTTATTTGCTTTAGTAGGTTAGTTAGGTGTCTTTGCTTGCTTGTTTATGTATTTTCTTTCATAGGGAAGTTACTCATTGAATGTAGGTTGGAAAGTTAAAATAGTTTGCTTTTGTTAGCTGCTCATTGTTATAGTTTGCTTATTGCTTCTTGTTGAACTAGTTTTCTTTACATAGGGTTTTTACTTGATTTCTTAGGACTATCCATCGATCCTTGGCCCAAAAGTACTTAGGTTACCTAGTTTCAAGTTTATTAGTAGGGTTTTCTCATTAGATAGTTTTTTCTTGAGTATATTAGCCTTAGATAGCTACCTTCATTAGTTAGACTAAAGTCCTACTAGCCCTTCTACCTTTGGCATATATTTTGCTACAACTCTAAGTTTACTTACCCCAGGTTGACAATTTAATTGAGGGTTTTTATTGTGTTTTTAGTTCATATATAACACCCATTAGCGACAACTATAATTTTATTTCAGCGTTCGCCATATAGATGCACAACAAAAGACATCATTTTCCAAACTAAAGTTAGAGGGCCATACTTTAACATGGTGGGAAATCCATTCCTAAACACATAGGTTGGAGGGTGATATGCTAGTAACTAGGTGGGAGGAATTCAAAACCCTCATCAATTCCCAATTCTACCCTATCGAGTATGTATAGGACCAATGGATCTGGTGGTACTACTTCAGAAAGAATCAAGGGTAGAGTGTATAGGAGTACACCATCGAGTTCAAAAACATGGGCATCATGTTGGGTATCTCTCCTAAGAACCCAAATGTACTCCTCAAGTATCTGGGGGGTCTACATATCCATATACAAAAGAAAGTGATGATTTTCAATCCAAGGACAATGGACAAGGCATGTGTACAAGCACATTATCTAGAAAACATAGGCCACAAGAAAGGGTAGCACCAATGGTTTTAAGAAGAAAGAACACTGGGAAGCTTCGAAGGAGTGGAAGAAGAAGTGGAAAGAGGGAAAGGAAAAGAAGATGGAATCCACTGCACATCAGTGAAAGGATCTTATAAAAAATTGTATCCATTGCAATATTGATGGGAACACCGAGGAAAAGTGTTGGAAACTCCATCTAGAGTTGAACCCAAAGAATTGCAAGAAGGATGCAAAAAAAAAAGACTTTTTTATCCATAGATTTGAACAATCAGGTTGAAAGCGGATCTGATGTGGATGATAATATTTTCTACACATAAATGCAGAAGGAGGTGAATCTAAGTTGCCTTCATCACCATGGAGAGAATAATATCACCAAACTCTTCCACATCAATATCTAGGTCAAGAAGACCAATATATGTGACATATTCAACGTTGTTTTGTTATCACACAAGTTATATGTTGGAAAAATCCTAACCCAAAAAAAAATGGTGATAACTAAGAGAACACCTACCCACTTTCACCTTAGGCATATATTTTTGTCACTTTAGAGATGAAGTAATCACCTCAAGGGGGGAATCCCAGTGACCCAAGGAGGAAATGAGATGGAAAGTGGTATGATGAAAGTGTAACCCCTATAGTTCAATATACTAAGTGAGAAAAGGATTCGGAAAGATTCTTGTTGGTAGCCAATGGTTTCTAAGAGGTATGAGTACCTGCAAAGGCTGATTTGTACCTTCCTGAGACACAAGGAAAGCCAAGTATGCATGTAATATGTTAAATGGAAAATAAAGTTAATTGTGTTGTCCCTAATTGTAGTAGTAAACAATAACATATATAAGAAACAAAAATATACTAAGATCTGCAAATAAATATGCTAAAAGTCTAGTTAAATAAGAAAGAGACAAGCTAGTAAATACTAGTTTAACCCAATAATGAAAGAGCGATACTTTAGCATGAAACAAGGATGAAATTAAATAGTATTGAAGAGATAATAATGTAGCCTTATGGATGTATCATTCAATTTTTTACATACAAGATATCAACCATCAAAACTTGCCAACAATCCACCCAAAAAGTGTGCTAGAGTTAGTAGATTACAGGGGAAAACGTTTAGCAACTTTTGATGATTGGTTTGTGAATTAATGAGAAATTTATATTAGGGTTTCTGCAGCCCTAATGGTTGTAGATAAAATTTTATAACAATATAAAGAAGAACTTATCCGAAGGTGACTCCCTAGTGGCTCAACCAAGAATGTAAAGCATAGAAATTATTTTAATTTAGACAACCTCAAAATCCATAGTTTTCACCTTAACCAATGCAAGATTTTATTTCTCCAATGCAATTATTTCTATTTCCTTTAGCTATTGGGTTATGGATTTAAAAAAATAAAGAGATAATAATTCGATCTCCTTGGGGGTGCAAACCCTTTTACTCCCCAAGGAAAGCAAGGTTAACTAAGAAGTACTAAGAGGGTGTAAACCCTTTTACTTGTCCTAGTAAAACCTTAAGCAACAAATTAATTAAAGACAAAAACGATGGATATGGTGGGTTGTAAATCCTTGTACTCCTCAATAATTTATAGAAAACCAAACTTGTAACCAAGAAATGAAGCAACAACAAGATAGAATCGTTACCTAGTCCAAGCAACAACAAGATAAACCTTCCCTTACCAAGATAATCCACCATAAATGCAAGAGAAAATATCCAAGAGAGGTAGCACACTACTTATTCCAACAATAGCATAAAGAAACCATAAGAAGAGCACAAGAGAGAGATATTTACCAAAGAGAGTGAAAATTTTAGCTAGGATACTTCTCACAATGGGAGAGTTATGATGATAATGTGATCCAAAATGATATTTATTTATACAAAATGTTCTAAACATAGTTTTTCCACATAATTTAGGGTAAACCAAAATATAAGGGATCAAAAACCCTAATCTTTACCCTTTACAAAATACTAATATTTAATTCATACTTTTTCACTTGAAAGAAACCCTAAAACATGATGTCACCCTCATTTTGGGTGACTTTTGGCACTTTAAGTCAAGTCATTGAGTTGGATATGGGTGAGATAAGCCTCCAAAAGCCAAGTTCCTAGATCCAAGCCATTTATTCCACAATCATGGGTTATTTCCTCTAACACGTGCCAAGTGTCCTCAACCACCACCAAAGCCTAGCTCTACTATGACGTCAAGCTCCAAGAAGGTGATGTCTTTTCTCCTTCAAGAAAAACATTTGGGTTATAGGGGATAGGTTAGGTCCTCCATGATTTCATATAAACCTCCAAAGGCATGTATTTTTGATCCGACATATAGGCCCTTGAAATCCAACCTGTGGGCTTCAAGCCCCATGGAAGCCCAAGCTAGGCTTGTTCCTCCAAAATTGTCCACCAGCTGGGTCCTGCAAAGACAAATGGATATGCCCTCCAAGGATCTCGAGTCAAAGAATCATGACGAGTAAATAAAATCAATAAAAGATCCATATAAGAAAGTACATCCAAACTACCTCATCAAAACAAATGAATTCTCAAAGACCCTATGCAATTTTCCAAGTTTAGGTATGGGAGGGTTGAAACAATTACCTATTGTGTGAATTGTACCTCATGTTTAGGGGTGTTTCTCGAGGGGACCTCCTTCTAAGTCATGTGGATGATGTGTCATAGATGAAGGGAATAATTTTGGGCATGGGGTTCATGACATACAAGAGGATGTAGTGTCTCATTTATGGGCTCCTTTGAAGAGGGTGTGGTTCACCTTCATTTTCAATGCATATTTTTTCCAAACCCATTCACTGCCATTAATTAATTAGAAATCTAAAACCTTGGGTACTCCTTGTTGGTGAATTGATTAGCTTGGGGGGATTACCACAAGGCCACTAGAATATAGAGTTACACATAGTGCCATATGCAAGGAAAGAAAGGGACATCACATGAGTGTACACACCTCAACAAGTGGGGACATTTCTATAATGTTAATTTTCTTTTGCAGGTCTTTGATTTTTTAGGAGAAGCGTTTCATTTCTCTTAAGACCTTTTTGGGAGAGAATTTGGAATGTTCATAAGTAGGATTTTATCTTTTTATAGCTATCTTCCCTCTGGGCCTTCATCCCCTTCTTACCATGAAATGAGGGACAACCCAAATCTTGGGTCAGTACACCTGAAAATCCCAAAAGGTGAGTAGATGAGGGGATGGTGTGTGGAAAGTGACAAGTATGGTAAGGAATGGAACGATGACTCATCAAAAGGACATCCTGGTAGAATCCCTATCCCTAAGGGTGACCCACTTACTAGGGAGCAATGTCAACCACCAAACTGAAACATGAAAAAGAGTATAATGTCCAAGAAAACATCACATAATCAAAAGCAATAATAGATGCAACAAACTTAAATGCCTCAAATATTGAAATGACACTGACCACAATATTTGTATTGTACTTCATGAAGAAAGAACCAATGTCTTTCATAGGCCATCTGATCTGGTGGATACTGTCATGACGAACCTAGAGTTGTGGTGGTGAGGTGGGTCTATGTCTATGAAAGTGGACATTGTTTTTCAAGTTGTCTATCAATACTTCATGTATGTAACCTAAGGGCCTATAGACAACATCTCCTTAGTTGTCGCTAGGAGTTGGGAATAACATCTGGCTCCTACTTGGGGACATGTGATCGTCGTAGAGTGCATGAGAACCACAACATCTCTTGCTAGACCTGTGCCTACACTGAAACATCACACTGTAAAATTTATGGTGGTTCTATCACCCTTCGTCCATATACATAAAAATAAAAAATGAAACTAATCTGGAAAATAAAATTTTAGCATTTTTTTCAAAAATTTCTAACTAAACATGAAATCAATATGCAGGTAGAGAAAAATGAAATATTAAATTCATATAAACTAACATGAGAAATCAAGATGCAAATGTAGGGAAAAAAATAATACCTACCTACTTACCTAGGGCTTGGACCCTAAATAAGTCAAATGATCTGAACATAGGGTCGAAGAAGAGACCCATCCACTGAAAATGGAATCTTTCTCCCATCCAAAGTTCTCAAATAATACTTCTCTTTCTCAGACTTCCTCTTGACGATGTACGAACCAAGCCATGAGTTGTCATACTTCTAGTCATATTTAGTCTTACCCTTCTTCTTTTCCCACATGAACGCAATGATTCCTTCATTGTAGTTGATGTAAGGTATGTTCTCAATGTATGGATAGGAAAGAGGCCCTATGTTGACTGCATATTTTATGTCTTCTTTAAATTATTTATCTTCTTTCTTCAATATTTCGATAGACCATGGATCTTTCCCTTGGAACTTTGCAAGTTTCTCTTTGTATTCATCTGTCCTTGGGAGAATCATGTCTATGCAGTCTTCCTACATGAAAAGTAAGTCTCTTGGATCATACTCAATGGTGTCTGGAACCTCATCAAACTCATCCTCCCTTATATAATCAGGGCCATTGGGATTTGTCACATGCTTGTTAGCTCGTTCTCAAGTATATAAAATCCCAAAGGTGCCATATCCCATGGGTATGTGTGCATGAGTGAGATCCATGCTGAGAAAACCCCCAATATCGACAAAACAACTCCTTGATAGCATCCCCCAAGCATTTGGTACATCAATCACTACTATATTCATAAGGAGGCTAAAAAATGTGGAAAATCAATAAAAAATACCTCAATTTCCTCGCATAATCCATAAACCTTGACCCTTTTAGAATCAATGTCGCATATGTTTCCATAGGGTTAGGTTGTCTTCAAACCAATTTGTTCCATTACCTTCAATGACATGATGTTTTTGGAGGCCCATGAATCTAGCATACATTTGTTTAATTGAAGGACATTCATGCCCAATGAAAGATAGAATGGAGGAATATTGTCCTTTTGCCGATCGAGATACATGGTGTTCAAAATAATTGGAGGATCTTCCTTCTCAATTGAAACCTATAATAAATTCACGACTTCTGTCCTTCCAGGAAGGATTTTTCACATCTCCATCATAGGGACCATCATATTCAACTTTCCAACCATGGTTGCAATGTCTATGTTCAATTGAATCTCATCTGTTGGAGTTGGTTTTGGAAGCAATTCATTTACTGGAGGTGGAAGCGTTTGGACCACCTTCTCTATAGATGGAGGAGCGGTAAGATGTGATGGAGGGGTTCAATCTTTATTTCTTCTAGTTTATGTAAAATATTCCCTCTTCCTTAGCTCTTTTGTTTGATCGTCTATCAACTGATTTAAATCCTGGAGTCTCCCCTCTCTTTCACACTATCTTGTGCCTTCGTCAATCTATTCTCGTGTGACTTCTTCCTCTTGAAAATTATAGATCACATCCATAAAGTTCATATTTTCGGAAGAATATTCATCTCATCGAGGACACTCATCTTCTATGTGAGGTTCTTGGCATGGTGAACACCACGTTGTTTGTTCTATGTCAACCATTCCAACTATTTTCAAAGTATCAGGGGCTTGTGCCTCTTGTTAAGGCCTTGGTTTCCAACTTATGGTATCTCTCTGTTGTCTGGTAAACCGAGGTCTAGGGGCAAATTGATTTCTCTCAATAGTGGTTAATTGCCCCATGATTTGATTCTATGCTAGGACAAATTGAGTACTCATTTGATATGTCTTGTGAGTCAAGAGGGAGATTGGATCAAGAACACTGCTACTAGAAGAGTTAGTCTTTGCTTCTGCCTTGACACGAGGATATTGAAAAAGATATACCTTTGAGTCAAGGATATTTTCTTCAATCTCTACATTGTACTCTTTGGCTTGTTCCAAAGAAGTGGGCTTCTTATCCTTCAGAATAAAACATAATTTCCCATCAAATGCATTCACATAGAGGAGACAAATTGTTGCAGCGATAGGGTGCAAATCTGTCGGAATATGACTATATAATTTGTCGACCCTGGTGTCAAATTTACTTACTGTATCATTCTCCTTTTTATTTATCTGATTGAATTGATATACAAGCATCCCATTTTTTTTTTTGTTGTCCATATGTTCCTGAATAATTTGGAAAATTCCTCATAAGATTCTATGTGATTGTTAGATATCCCTTTTAAGCCACCTATGGGCATCTTCAGTCAAATATGAGGCTAGTATCCTCACGTTCCACTTCTATAGTTTCCATGTATTGGCCTATGACATAGAGATGATCATCTGTAGTGGTGACATTTTTCCTCGAAAACTTCAGAAACCATTTGTGACACTCTTTTGTCATTATGTTGGGGTATCCAGGGATGGTGGACATGTTAATGAGTTTCTAAAGGTATTGTTTCCAAGGATGAGCCATTGGGGCAAGGGGAAGGGTACCATGGAATAGGTTTTTGACCATGGGAATCTTGAGGGGGGGCCTTCTTCGGTAAAGCTTAGAAGATTTGAACCTCCCTGGGGAAAAAATCTTAAGGGAAGACAGATTATGGGAAGGTGGAGTCGTTATATGAGCTTCAAGAAGAGCTCATCAAAGGTGGAAAGGGAACGTCCTTTAGGTGGAGTCTCCATGAAAGCTAGGGAAAGGATTTGGGATAGCGTGTCAAAGTTTTGTTAGGGTTAGGAAGAGGATTCAAAATCCTCCCTAGAAATGGTGAAAAAATGTTATCGCACAAGTTGTAGTTTGGAAAAATTTTGACCCAACCACAAAATGGAAACAACTAAGATAACACCTACCCACTGTCACCTTAGGCTGGTATTCCTGTCACTTTAGAGATGGAGTAATCACCTCAAGGGGGAATCCCGATGATCTTAGGGGAAATGAGATGGAAATTGGTATGATGGAAGTGTATCCCATATAGGTCAAGATAATAAGTGTGGAAAGTCTTGGGAAAGAGTCTTGGTGGTAGCCAATGCTTGCCAAGAGGTATGAGTACCTGCAAAGGGTGATTTGTACCTTCCCGAGACACAAGGAAAGCAGATTATGCACGTAATATGTTAGGTGGAAAAGAAATTTAATCTTGTTTTACCTAATTTCAGTAGTAAACAACAATATATATCATCAACAAAAATATAGTAAGAGCGGCAAATAAATATGCTAAAAGTCTAGTTAAATAACCATGAGACAAGCTAGTAAATACTAGTTTAACCCAAGAATGAAAGAGAAATACTTTATCCTGAAACAAGGCTGAAATGTAATAGTATTGCAGATATAATATTGCATCCTTATGGATGTATCATTAAATTTTTTACAGCCAATATATCAACCATCAAAACTTGCAAACAATCCACCCAAAAAGTGTGCTAGGGTTAGTAGATTATAGGGGAAAATTTTTAGCAAATTTTGATGGTTGGTTTGTTAATTAATTAGAAAGTTGTATTAGGGTTTCTACATCCCTAATGGATGTAGATAAAATATTATAACATCATAAATAATAACTTCTCCAAAGGTGACTCCATAGTGGCTCAACCAAGCATGTAAAGCATAGAATTGATTCCAATTTACACAACCTCAAAATATTAAGTTTTCACGTTAACCAATGCAAGATTTTATTTTTCCAATGAAATTATTTATAGTGCCTTTAGCTATTGGGTTATGGAGTCAAACAAATAAAGATCTTACAATTCTATCTCATTGGGGTTGAAAACCATTTTACACCCTAAGGCAAGCAAGGTTAACTAGGAAGTACTAGGAGTGTGTAAACCCTTTTACTTATCCTAGTAAAACCTTAAGCAACAAATTAATTCAAAACAAAAATGATGGATATGGTGAGGTTTCAAATCCTTTTACTCCCAAAGAAATCCTAGCAAATCAAACTTGTAACCAAGCAATGAAGAACCAAGAAGATAGAATCCTTACCTAGTCTAAGCAATGACAAGATCAACCTTCTTTTACCTAGATAATCCACCATAAATGTAAGAGAAAATATCCAAGAGAGTTAGTGCACTAATTCTTCTACCAATAACATAAAGAAACCATAACAACAGAAGAAGATAGATATATTTCCCAAAGAGGGCACAAATTTCATCTAGGATACTTCTCACAATGGGAGAGTTATGATGATAATGAGATCCAAAATGATCTCTATTTGTACAAAATGTTCTAAACATGGTTTGTCCAAATAATTTAGGGTAAAAAACAAGATAAGGGGTCAACAACCCTAATCTTTCCCCTTTACAAAATAATGATATTTAATTCATACTTTTGCACATGAAATAAACCCTAAAACATGATGTCACCCTCCTTTTGGGTGACTTTTGGAACTTTAAGTCAAGTTGTTGAGTTGGAGATGGGTGAGCTAAGAATCCAAAGGAAAAGTGTCCTCAATCCAAGCTATTTATTCCATGATCATGGGTTTTTTCCTACAAAACATGTTGAAATTACTAAGACAACTGAGAGGGGGGGTGAATTAGTTGTTATTGTGCTTAACCAATTTTATGTCTATTAATACATTCTTAATCTTTCTTCAAGTGATCATAAAAATTATACAACATATGGACAATAAAATAATGAGCATCAGTCACACATAAGATATAAACAGAGACAGATTTTCACGAGGAAACCCATAAAGGGAGAAAACCTCTTCTTCTTCGAAATGATAGGCAATCTTTTAAGTTCTGTACATCATCTATAATTGACAACCAAATCAATGTGAAGCTACAACCTCTGTTTTTCATGCTGCAACTTGCTGAGAGCACCAAGTCTCTTTTTTCTCTAGCACCGACTAGAAGGAAGCACCAACTCCCTGGTTTCTCTAGCACCAACTAGAAGGAAGCACCAACTCCCTAGTTTCTCTAGCACCAACTAGAAGGGAGCTACAAATCCCTGTGTTCAAGCACCCACTTGAACCTCTGAGGACACCAGTCCTCCCTAGCACCTCCCAACCACCCTGAAATATGAATATGAAATACTAAAACCAATTACAGTGATATAGTGTTTAATAACAACTTCTCATCATTGTTCTGCAAGATTTTGCTACTCAGTCTTACTCACTGTCTTCCAACATGCATCTTCTGCCCATTATGTTCTTCTACCTTTTCTTCTCTGTGTTCCACTCCTATTCCATGCCCCTTTTGTTTCCTATACATTTCAGCTGCTGCACCACCTCTTTACTTCCTCACACATGCATTACTTCACCTCAGCAACAACAACAACATCACTTCTCTGTGCCATTCTCTTATAGCTTCTATGCACCTTGTGCATGCCATATTCACAATGCTTCTACATCCTCACACTGTACCAATCTCCTCCACATATCGAGTGCTTTTCCTGATCATCATTGCGACTCTTCAGCTTCTTTGGCAGTTTTCCCCACGCGTTCAGCATCACTGGGTGTTCTATTTACATTTCTCAGATTCTCTAGAAGTTGAGGCTCTTCATCTTCTCTGTCTTCGACGAGCTTATCCTTTCTATTTTCAGCTACAGACATCAATCCCCTTCCATCTGTCAATCGCCTGTATCAATAGTACTCAATCCACTGGAAGATGCCTTGAGACTCTTCATCTTCTTTGGCGATCACACTAAGTCCTCTTCGAGTCCTCTGGAAAAGACCATCATTTGTCTCTAGTTGTTACAGTTAGAAGGGAAATAGTAGCCCTGCGATCTTATTCAACTTCACCTGCTCCATTGGATTGAATTCATAGAATCTTGCATTTATTTCGCCATTTTGCATGTTGGCATTTTGTCATTCTTGTGGTGAAGCTTAGCACCTCTAGCTTCTTCCTCCATCTTCCATCGATGTGCCCAATGGATGTGACCACACGCTTATCCATAAAGCGATTTTGGGATTTTTCATTTCATGAATCTGGAGAAGAGGCATCTCGACTCTCCAAGTCATGATCCCCAAAACCCCGAAATGGAGCTTTTCTAGATTCATTCCTTCCCTTCTCGTGACCACCTGTGCTGACCATAGGCTGTGCCAAAAAAAAAATGCTTCGTATTTCGAGAGTTTATAAACTTCATTGAGTCTGATACGGTTGAAATCTCCATAGATTCGATGGTCCAGATCTTATCGTGATCTCGCATCTCGTGAGTTTCCACACCATGCTCTGTTGACTCCAAGTCAGTGAAATTCCAATCGCTTGCCACTTGTCTTATGATTCGACGGTCCAGATCAGATCTTGAATCAACGGCTCCGATCATATCACAATTTCAACATTCTTGTTGTAGAGTGTTTTGACACTCCAACTTCCGATATCTGAAACCTCGAAATGGGGTTGGATCAATGATCCACATCAAATCTTGATCTGACGTCTCATATCATTTTGTGATTTAAAATTTCACAATTTCGGCATTCCTGTGGTATTGTTTCTTGACTGTCCAAGTCGCGATTCGCGAAACCCCGAAATGGAGTCTTTAACATGCTATGATCTTTTTCCATGCGTCCCTCTTGGATCAATGATCAAGATTTTATTGAGGCTTCGCATATCGCGATTTTGGTACTCCTGTGGTAGGAGTTCTTGAAATATCCATCTCACGATTTCCAAAATCCCGATAGACAAAACTTTGAAATGGAGTTGGACCACCGCTTCGATCTTGCACTTTAAAGAATGCGCAGGTTCTTCCTGATCCAACGATGTTCGGAACTTATGCTCAGATATGATTGCTGATATCTGTCCTCCTCTTCTGTGCGTTCTTCTTTTCTACAATCTGATCTGACGGTCCTCCTTATTTCGGGAATTTAAATGGGATCCAACGATCACTGACGCTTCTCCTCCATAGCTTAGGCACTACGTTTGACTCTGTGCTAATTCCCCCTGAGCTTACTTTGTCCTTGTTTTTCCTTCGCTACATACTCTGATCTTTCCATCAACGACAAGCACATACTGCCTGTAAAGCATGCCAACCATCCTCTGCACTATCTCTTCTGATCTTATCAAGTTTTCTCTGCAACGTCTTCCCAAAATAATTCTGGTGCCCATCTGTTACATTCTTCCTATAGTCAAGCCATCATCATTGTTGTACTTGCCATCAATGACAAGAATACACTGCCTGTAAAATATGCTAACAAACTCCCCCTTTGGAATTGATGGCAACAAAGGCACACAGATTCTTTTCTCCCCCTTTGACATCAATGTCAAAGAGAACATGCTCCCCCTGAGCTGTTGCAATATTTTTAGGAGGTATCAGATATTCAATCAATCAATACAAAACTCCCCCTAACAGGATGAACTTGCTTAGATGTCAGATGAGATAACACCCAACTTCTATTGGAGATAATCAAATGGTGTCTTGGCTAAGGGTTTAGTAAAGATGTCTGCTATCTGTTCTATGGAAGGGATATAATTCAACTGAACAACTCTGTTTGTGACTTAATCTCTGAGAAAATGGTATTTTATTGGGATATGCTTATTCTTGGAATGAAGAACAAGATTATTGGAGACACTAATGGCACTAGTGTTATCACAGTGAATTGTAATCAGATCAGTATAGTTTACCTTCAAATATTCAAGAGTTTGAATCATCCACAAGATTTGAGAACAATAAGTAGCAGCAACAATGTACTCTGCTTTTGTAGTTGATAAGGAAATAGACCCCTGTTTCTTATTAATCCATGCTACCAACGAGTCTCCCAGGAAGAAGGCACCTCCACTGGTGCTCTTTCTTTCATCTACACAATTTTCCCAATTGGCATCTGAATAAGCAATTAACTGAAAATTCTGATTTATGGGATACCATAGACCATAATTCATTGTTCCCTTCAAGTATTTGAATATTCCTTTGACAGCTACCAAATGACTTTGTTTAGGAGTAGGCTGATAACGACCTACCATTCCAACAACTTGCATTATATCAGGACGAAATGCTATGATGTACAGAAGATTGCCTATCATTGATCGATATGTCCTTTGATCAACATCGAGTGAAATGTCATCTTTACTGATTTTGCAACCAACCACCATGGGTGTACTAATAGGAGAGGAGTCCTCCATCTGAAATTTTTTCAACATCTCTTTCAAGTATTTTTCTTAAGATATAAAAATTCATGCAGAACTCTGTTTTACTTGTAAGCGAAGAAAATATGTCAGTTCTCCTATCATGGACATCTCAAATTCTATTTGCATAGAGTTAGCAAACCACTAGATAGATGATTCATTAGTGCACCCAAAAATAATATCATCTACATAAACCAAAACAACTAATAAATTATCACCTTCAGACTTAATGTAAAGGTTGTTGTCAACAGTACCTTTCTTGAATCCTTTATCTTGTAAAAATTTGTCCAGTCTATAATACCAATCTCGTGGTGCTTGTTTCACTCCATATAAGGCCTTCTTCATCTTGCAAACATTATTAGGATTATCTGTCAATGAGAATCCTTCAGGTTGCTCCATATATACTTCTTCCTCTAGATCTCCATTAAGAAATGTTGACTTAACATCCATCTGATAAACTATAAAGTTCTTGTGACATGAATAAGCAAGAAACATTATGATAGCTTCCAATCTTGCCACTGGTGCAAAAGTTTCATTAAAGTACTGAACTTCAACTTGTGCATACTCTTTATAGACCAATCTGGCTATATTTCTAACAACTTGTCCTTTTTCATTCATTTAATTCTTGAACACCCATTTGGAACCTATTACATTTTTATATTCAAGTCTAGGGACAAGCTCCTAGGTATTGTTGTTCTCAATCTGATCAAGCTCTTCATTCATTGCTCTAATACAATTATCATCCTGGCTAGCTTCCTCAAAAATTTTAGGTTCAGTTATAGATAAAAAGCCAACATGAGATTGTTTTGAGTCTTTAATCAATTATCTGATTTTCAGGATGATTCTTTCTAATAATTCTGAGAGGTGATTTTGCTTCTTTATGCTAATTTGTGTCATTCTGAGTATTCGTATCTTCATCTGATTCAGATTCTTCCTTTTTTGATCCTTGGACCTATTCATATTCATCTTCAACTATATCTTCTGTTCTTGGTTCAACACTACTTACATTTCTGACTGGGATTTCTTCATCAACTTTTATATCTATACAATCAACTAGTTTATGCAGTCTCTTATTGTAGCATCTGTACCCTTTACTGTTTGTAGCATAAACCAAAAAGATACCTTCATCAGCCCGATCATCATATTTGCCAACATTTTCATCATTATTCTTGATATAACATTTACTCCCAAAAACTTTAAAAATCTTGATTAAAGCAAGTCTTCCAAACCATAGTTCATAAGGGTCTTGTCACTGTGTGGCTTGAGATGAGCTTTGTTAAGGATATGAATAGCTGTATGAATTGCTTCCACCCAATAAGTCTAAGGTATGTTGCTTTCATTCATCATTGATCTTGCCATTTGTTGTACTGATCTATTCTTCCTCTCAACAACTCCATTTTGATGTGGAGTCCTTGGAATTGTGTACTCTCTTTTGATCCCATGTTTATCACAGAACTCTTTGAAGTTCCATGAACTAAACTCTCCTCCTCTATTAGACCTTAATACCTTTAATCTTTTTCCTGTTTGATTCTTAGTCTGAGCCTTAAACACTTTGAATTTTTGAAATGCTTAAGATTTTTCCTTTAAAAAGGCAACCAATGTTAGTCAAGAATAATCATCAATAATCAACATAAAATAGTTTCCTTTTATTGTACCTTATTTTCTTGATGCTCCACATAAATCCATATGTACTAACTAGAGAGGTTTTTCTGTTGAGGGAAAGTTTTTAGATTTGAACTGAGCGCGAGTAAGATTTCCTATCTGGCAGGGTTTACAAACAGAGTCGTATGGCTTTGATATCTTCAGAAGATCCTTTACTGCCCCATTGTTTCTGAGCTTGATTATATGATCAAAATTTAGGTGTGCAAGTCTCCTATGCCACAACCAACTTTCATCATACTTGCTTAAGTGACATTCTTCTTTTTCTTCTTTTAACACATAGACATTATTTTCTGTTCTTATCCCTTTTACAATCAGTTGTCTTGAACTCAAAGCCTTTATTTTATAGTCTTTAGAAGTAAAAACAACTTCACATCCTTTGTCACAAACTTGACCAACACTTAGTAGATTATGTTTCAGACCATCTACAAACAACACATCTTGATATTTTCCTTTTCCATTACTTAGGATTACCTTTCCTTTACCCTTTATTTTTCCTGGTGCATCATTTCCAAAAGTTACATCCCCTGATTTGTTTTCACTTAATGTTAGAAACTTACTTTTGTCTCCAGTCATATGTTTGGAACATCCACTGTCAATGTACCAGGGATTCTTTTGTTTTTGGGGTAATAATAACAGTTCGCACTTGTCATCTGCTTTCTTCTTCCAAACCTTGACATTTTCAGCCGTTGGGATCAAGTCTGAATTGTAATTCCTTAAGCGACAGTCTGCAGCTTTATGTCCATAATTATGATAGTTGTAACATTCTGGTTCACTGAAGAATAGATCATAACAATGTTTATGCTCATAATTGTTGTTGTGTTTTACCTGTGTCCTTCTCTCATTCATCACATGATTTATGGTCTGTGATTGTTTTTTGCTTGGCTGTCTCAATCTTTGTTGTGGAAGATAGTTATTCATTGAATATCTTGATTGTTCATATCTAAATCTTAAAGAACAATTTATAGGTTTGTGACCAAAATTAGAGCAGAAAAAATAATATCCATAGAAAAAACCTTTGTACCTTGAAAAAATCCATCTTCTTTGAGGAGATCGATTTATTTCATGCCGATAATCTTTCTGATATAAAAATTTGGTTCTGGTACTTTTTCTTTCATTCCTTCTTGGTGGCTGATTTTCTTTCTTTGTTTCTTCAGAGTGACTGTTATCAATGTTTGAGGATTTGACAAACTTAATGGGTTCTGTATTACTTGGATGATCACTACTTGATCCTTCTTCATATCCCAATCCAACTTTCAACTTTGGATTTCTTTGTTGATTTACAATGGAGGTTAATCCTTCCGAGGCTTTAATACTTGGAAGATTTTGGTGATACAATCCCTTAAACTTCTCCATTTTTTTTCTCATTTTTACTATCTCTTCTTCTAAGGCTTCACAACTGCCTTTCTTCTCCGACAACTGTTGTTTTAGTATGTCTTCTATTTCCTTTACCTCTTCTAATTTCACTTTCAGCAGGGCAAAGTCTTCATCAAGCTGTTTACTGTCTTTCTCGAACTGTATCAACAATTATTTTTGCTTTTTGCTCTTAATTCCGAGTCTGTCAATTTCTTCTAGTGCACTGAACAGTTCTCCTTCCATATCAACCACAACTTCTTCATCATTATCATCATTGCCTATGATTTTATTATCATAATCCTCTTTGGCCATAAGCATGAAGTCATTTGCCTTATATTCACAAGAAGAGTCACTATCGATGTCTTTTGAGGAATTGTCATTATTTGTAACCAAACTTTTCTTCTTATTATATTTCTAGTATTTGTACTTCTTTCCATCATCATAGTTCTGGTCATTTTTCTAATGGGGACACTTAGATGAAAAATGACCTATCTTACCACAGTTAAAGCATTTGAAGGGAAACTTCCCGTGATATTTTCCTGATCCTTTATTTAACCTTCTCACAATTTTAGCCTCAATATCATCTAATTCTGAATCAGTATTCTTGTCTGCTTTAAAAGATGCTTCTCTAGTACTAGATTTATATTTGTTAATTCTCATTTTATATGTAGTTAGGGTTCCTAGGAGTTGATCAATGGATAGAGTTTTAAGATCACTTAATTCTTCTATTGCATAGATTTTTGAATTAAATTTATCAAGCAACGATCTTAAAATCTTCTGAACTAAAATTGGTTCTTCAATCTTCTCACCAAGAACCTTCATGGCATTTAAAAGTTCTTCAACTCTTAAAAAATACTTGCTAATTGTTTCATCTTCATTCATCTTTAGTTGTTCAAATTTCAATCTGTATGTTTGAAGTTTGGCATCTTTTACTTTCTCATTTCCTTCATCACTGCTAATAAGTTTATCCCACATTGCTTCGGCAGTTTCAAGATGCATCACCTTTACAAAATCAGCTTTAGCAAGTCCATTCATGATAGCATTAATTCCCTTATCATTAAAACTAAACTCTATCTTATCATCCCTGGAGGCTAGCACAATAGGCCATTAAGTATGTTCTCATTCTAATCTTCCAGAAGGAAAAATTTGTTCCATCAAACAGAGGGGTCTTAGTGGCTGAAGTCCCTTCATGACTTGTCATGTTTAAGCTTACAGATCTACCTTTGAATAAAAGGAACCTGCTCCGATACCAATTGTTGAAATTACTAAGACAACCGAGAGGGGGGGTTAATCAGTTGTTATTGTGCTTAAACAATTTTAAGTCTATTAATACATTCTTAATATTTCTTTAAGCGATCATCAACATTATACAACATATGGACAATAAAATAATGAGCATTAGTCACACTTAAGATATACATAGAGACATATTTTCACGAGGAAACCCATAAATGGAGAAAACCTCTTCTTCTTTAAAATGATAGGCAGTCTTTTAAGTTCTATACAACATCTATAATTGAGCACCAACTCAATGTGAAGCTACAACCTTTGTTTTGCAAACTGCAACTTGCTGAGAGCACCAACTCTATGTTTTCTCTAGCACCCACTAAAAGGAAGAACTAACTCCCTGGTTTCTCTAGCACCAACTAGAAGGAAGCACCAACTCCCTGGTTTCTCTAGCACCACCTAGAAGGGAGCTACAACTCCCTGTGTTCAAGGACCCACTTGAATCTCTAAGGACACCAGTCCTCCCTAGCACCTACCAACCATCCTGAAATATGAATATGAAATACTGAAACCAATTACAGTGATATAGTGTTCAATAACAACTTACCAGTCTCATCACTGTTCTGCAAGATTTTGCTACTCAATCTTCCTCACTGTCTTCCAGCATGCATCCACTACCCATTCTATTCTTCTACCTTTTTTTCTCTATGTTCCATTCCTATTCCTTGCCCCTTTTGTTTCCTATACATTTCAGCTGTTGCACCACCTCTTTACTTCCTCACACATGCATTACTTCACATCAGCAACAAAAACAACATTACTTCTCTGTGTCGTGTTCTTATAGTTTCTGTGCACCTTGTGCATGCCATATGTGCAATGCTTTTGCATGCTCACACCACGCCAATATCCTCCACATCTCGATTACTTTTCCTGATCATCATCGCGACACTTCAACTTATTTGGCAGTTTTCGCCACGCGTTCAACATCACTGGGTATTCTGTCTATATTTATCAGCTTCTCTGGAAATTGAGGCTCTTCATCTTCTTTGTCTTTGAGGAGATTATCCTTTCTATTTTCAGCTATAGACTTCAATCCGCTTCCATCTGTCAATCTCCTGTATCAATAGTCCTCAATCCACTGGAAGATGCCTTGAGACTCTTGATCTTCTTTGGCGATCACACTGAGTCCTCTTCGAGTCCTCTGGCATAGACCATCATTTGTCTCTAGCTGTTACACATAGAAGCACAATAGTAGCCCTGCGATCTTATTCAACTTCACCTGCTCCGTTGGATTGAATTCATAAAATCTTGCATTTATTTCACCATTTCGCATGTTGACATTTCATCATTCCTGTGGTGAAGCTTAGCACCTCTAGCTTCTTCCTCCATCTTCCATCGATGTGCCCAATGGATGTGACCACACGCTTATCCATAAAGCACTTTCGCAATTTCGCATTTCATGAATCTGGAGATGAGGCGTCTCGACTCTCCAATTCGGGATCCTCGAAACCCCAAAATGGAGCCTTTCTAGATTTACTCCTTCCCTTCTCGTGACCACCGGTAGTGACGACAGTGCCAAAAAAAAAAGGCTTCATATTTCGCGAGTTTATAAACTTCATTGAGTTTGATCGACGGTTGAAATCTCCAAATATCCGACTATCCAGGTCTTATTACGATCTCGCATCTCGCAAGTTTCCACACCATGCTCTGTTGACTCTAAGTCAGCGAAATTCCAATCGCTTGCCACTTGTCTTATGATTCGACGGTCCAGATCATATCTTGAATCAACGGCTCCGATCATATCATGATTTCTCATATAGCGATTTCGACATTCTTGTTGCAGAGTGTTTTCACACTCCAACTTTCGATATATGAAACCTCAAAATGGGGTTGGATCAACGGTCCACATCAAACCTTGATCTGATGGCTCAGATCATTTTTCGATTTCACATTTCTCAATTTCGGTATTCCTGTGGTATTGTTTCTTGACTCTCCAAGTCGTGATTCGTGAAACCCCAAAATGGAGTCTTTGACATAGTCTGATCTTCTGCCATGCGTCCCTATTAGATCAATGATCAATATTTTATCGAGGCTTCGCATATTGCAATTTTGGGACTCCTGTGGTAGGAGTTCTTGACATCTCCATCTCACGATTTCCGAAATCCCGATAGCCAAAAGCCCAAAATGGAGTTGGACCACCACTTCAATCTTTCACTTTAAAGAATGTGTAGGTTCTTCCTCATCCAACAATGGTCAGAAATTATGCTCAGATCTGATGCCTAAGATCTGTCCTCCTCTTCTGTGGGTTCTTCTTGTCTACAATCTGATCTGGCGGTCCTCCTTATTTCGAGAATTTAAATGGGATCCAACGATCACTGACGCTTCTCCTCCTGAGCTTAAGCACTGCGTTCGACTCTGTGCTAATTCCTCCTGATCTTACTTTGTCCTTGTTTTTCCTTCGTTGCATACTCTGATCTTTCCATTAGTGACAAGCACATACTGCCTATAAAGCATGCCAACGATCCTCTGCACTATCTTTTCTGATCTTATCGAGCTTGCTCTACAACGTCTTCCCAAAATACTTATGGTGCCTGTTTGTTACATTCTTCCTGTACTCAAGCCATCATCGGTGTTGTACTTGCCATCAATGACAAGTATACACTGCCTATAAAGCATGCCAACAATTTGCCCCTTTGGCATTGATGGCAACAAAGGCACCCAGATTCTTTTCTCCCCCTTTGACATTAATGTCAAAGAGAACATGCCCCCCCTGCGCTGTTGCAGTATTTTTAGGAGGTATCAGATATTCAATCAATCAGTACAAAAATCCCCCTAACATGATGAACTTGCTTAGATGTCAGATGGGATGACACCCAGCTTCTGTCGGAGATAATCAAATGGTGTCTTGGCTAAGGGTTTTGTAAAGATGTCTGCTATCTGTTCTGTGGAAGGGATATAATACAACTGAACAACTCTGTTTGTGACTTATTCTCTGAGAAAATGGTATTTCATTGGGATATGCTTATTCTTGGAATGAAGGACAGGATTCTTGGAAACACTAATGGCACTAGTGTTATCACAGTGAATGGTAATCGGATCAGTATAGTTTACCTTCAAATCTGCAAGAGTTTGAATCATCCACAAGATCTGAGTACAACAAGTAGCAGCAAAAATGTACTCTACTTTTGTAGTTGATAAGGAAATAGACCCATGTTTATTACTAATCCATGCTATCAATGAGTCTCCCAGGAAGAAGGCACCTCTAATGGTGCTCTTTCTTTCATCTACACAATTTTCCCAATCTACATCTGAATAAGCAATTAATTGAAAATTCTGATTTCTGGGATACCACAGACCATAAGTCATTGTTCCCTTCAAGTATTTGAATATCCTTTTGACAAATACCAAATGACTTGTTTAGGAGCAGACTGATAACGTCCTACCATTCCAACAGCTTGCATTATATCAAGACGAGATGCTGTGATGTACATAAGATTGCCTATCATTGATCGATATGTCCTTTGATCAACATCGGGTGAAATGTCATCTTTACTGAGATTACAACCAACCACCATGGGAGGACTAATAGGAGAGGAGTCCTCCATCTGAAATTTTTTCAACATCTCTTTCAAATATTTTTCTTGAGATATAAAAATTCTTGCAGAACTCTGTTTTACTTGTAAGCCAAGACAATATGACAATTCTCCTATCATGGACATCTCAAATTATTTTTGCATAGAGTTAGCAAACCACTAGACAGATGATTCATTAGTGCACCCAAAAATAATATCATCTACGTAAACCAAAACAACTAATAAATTATCACCTTTAGACTTAATGTAAAGGTTGCTGTCAACAATACCTTTCTTGAATCCTTTATCTTGTAAAAATTTGACCAATCTATAATACCAAGCTTGTGGTGCTTGTTTCAGTCCATATAATCCCTTCTTCAGCTTGTGAACATTATTGGGATTATCTGTCAATGAGAATCCTTCAGGTTGCTCCATATATACTTCTTCCTCTAGATCTCCATTAAGAAATGCTAACTTAACATCCATCTAATAAACTTTAAAGTTCTTGTGACATGAATAAGCAAGAAACATTCTGATAGCTTTCAATCTTACCACTGGTGCAAAAGTTTCATTAAACTCCTGACCTTCAACCTGTGCATACCCTTTATAGACCAATCTAGCTTTATTTCTAACAACTTGTCCTTTTTCATTCATTTTATTCTTGAACACCCATTTGGAACCTATTAGATTTTTATCTTCAGGTCTAGGGACAAGATCCTAAGTATTGTTCTTCTCAATCTGATCAAGCTCTTCATTCATTGCTCTAATCCAATTATCATCCTGGCTAGCTTCCTCAAAATTTTTAGGTTTAGTCATATATAAAAAGGCAACATGAGATTGTTCTGAGTCTTTAATCAATTTCCTTCTCGTTTGAACTCCTTTATTTATATCTCCAATTATCTGATTTTTAGGATGCTTCTTTCTAATAATTCTGAGAGGTGATTTTACTTCTTTGTGCTGATTTGTGTCAGTCTGAGTAGTCATATCTTCATCTGATTCAGATTCTTCCTTTTTTGATCCTTGGACTTGCTCATCTTCATCTTCAACTGTATCTTCTATTCTTGGTTCAACACTGCTTACATTTCTTACTGGGATTTCTTTATCAACTTTTATGTCTATACAATCAACTAATTTATGCAGTCTCTTATTATAGCATATGTACCCTTTACTATTTGTAGAATAACCCAAAAATATGTCTTCATCAGCCCGGTCATCATATTTTCCAATATTTTCATCATTATTCTTGATATAACATTTACTCCCAAAAACTTTAAAAATCTTTATTAAAGCAGGTCTTCCAAACCATAGTTCATAAGGGGTTTTGTCACTGTGTGGCCTGAGATGAGATTTGTTAAGGATATGAACAACTGTATGAATTGCTTCCACCAAATAAGTCTGAGGTATGTTCCTTTCATTCATCATTGATCTTTCCATTTGTTGTACTGATCTATTCTACCTCTCAACAACTCCATTTTTCTGTGGAGTCCTTGGAATTGTTTACTGTCTTTTGATCCTATGTTTATCACAGAAATATTTGAAGTTCCATGAACTAAAATCTCCTCCTCTATCAGACCTTACTTCTTTTAATCTTTTTCCTGTTTGATTCTCAATTAGAGCCTTAAACACTTTGAATTTTTCAAATGCTTCATATTTTTCCTTTAAAAAGGAAACCCATTTTAGTCAAGAATAATCATCAATAATCAACATAAAATAGTTTCCTTTTCCTGTACCTTCTTTTCTTGATGGTCCACATAAATCCATATGTACTAACTGGAGAGGTTTTTTTGTTGAGGGAAAGTTTTTAGATTTGAACTGAGTGTGAGTAAGATTTCCTATTTGGCAGGGTTTACAAACAGAGTTGTATGGCTTTGATATCTTCGGAAGATCCTTTACTGCTCCATTGTTTCTGAGCTTGATTATATGATCAAAATTTAGGTGTCCAAGTCTCCTATTCCACAACCAACTTTCATCGTACTTGCTTAAGTGACATTATTCTTTTTCTTCTTTTAACACACAGACATTATTTTCTATTCTTATCCCTTTTGCAATCAGTTGTCCTGAACTCAAAGCCTTTATTTTACAGTCTTTAGAAGTAAAAGAAACTTCACATCCTTTGTCACAGACTTGATTGACACTTAGTAGATTATGTTTCAGATCATCTACAAACATCACATCTTGATCTTTTCCTCTGCCATACTTAGGCTTACCATTCATTTACCCTTTATTTTTCCTGGTGCATCATTTGCAAAAGTTACATTCCTTGATTTGTTTTCACTTAATGTTAGAAACTTACTTTTGTCTCCAGTCATATGTTTGGAACATCCACTATCAATATACCAGGGATTCTTTTGTTTTTGGGTGGATAATACTAGTCCACACTTGTCATCTGCTTTCTTCTTCCAAACCTTGACATTTTCAGCAGTGGGGATCAAGTTTGGATTGTAATTCCTTAAGTGACAGTCCGCAAATTTATGTCCATAATTATGACAATTGTAACATTCTGGTTCACTGAATAATAGATCATAACGATTGTTATGCTCATAACTGTTCTTGTGTTTAACCTGTGTCCTTCTCTCAGTCATCACATGATTTATGGTCTGTGATTGTTTGTTTCTTGGCTGTCTCAATCTTTGTTGTGGAAGATAGTTATTCATTGAATATCTTGATTGTTCATATCTAAATCTTAAAGAACAATTTATAGCTTTGTGACCAAAATTAGAGCAGAAAAAACAATATTCATACCCTTTGTACCTTGAAAAAATATGTCTTCTTTAAGGAGATAGATTTATTTCATGCCGATAATATTTCTGATCTACAAATTCGGTTATGACCGTTTTTCTTTCATTCCTTATTGGTGGCTGATTTTCTTTCTTTGTTTCTTCAGAGTGACTGTTGTCAATGTTTGAGGATTTGACAAACTTGATGGGTTCTGTATTACTTGGATGATCACTACTTGATCCTTCTTCATATCCCAATCCACCTTTCAACTTTTGATTTCTTTGCTGATTTAGAATGGAGGTTAATCCTTCCAAGGCTTTAATACTTGGCAGATTTTGGTGATACAATCCCTTAAACTTCTCCATTTCTTTTCTGGATTTTACTATCTCTTCTTCTAAGGCTTCACAACTGGATTTCTTCTCTGAAAACTGTTGTTTTAGTATGTCTTCTCTTTTCTTTGCCTCTTCTAATTTCACTTTCAGCTGGGAAAAGTCTTCATCAGGCTGTTTACTATCTTTCTCGAACTGTATCAACAATTGTTTTTGCTTTCTGCTCTTAACTCTGAGTCTATCAATTTTCCAGTGCACTAATCAGTTCTCCTTCCATATCAACCACAACTTCTTCATCATTATCATCACTTCCTATGATTTTATTATCATAATCCTCTTTGTCCATAAGCATGAAGTCATTTGCCTTATCTTCACAGGAAGAGTCACTATCGGTGTCTTCTGAGGAATTGTCATTATTTGCAACCAAACTTTTCTTCTTATTAGAATTCTTGTATTTGTACTTCTTTTCATCATCAGTGTTCTGGTCCTTTTTTTGATGGGGACACTTAGATGAAAAATGACCTATCTTACCACAGTTAAATCATTTGAAGGGCAACTTCCCGTGATATTTTTCTGATCTTTTCTTTAAACTTCTCACAAATTTTGCCTCAATATCATCTAATTCTGAATCAATATTCTTGTTTTCTTTAAAAGATGCTTCTCTAGTACTGGATTTATCTTTGTTAATTCTCATATCATATGCAGTTAGGGTTCCTAGGATTTGATCAATGGACAGAGTTTTAAGATCACTTAGTTCTTCTATTGTAGAGAATTTTGAATTAAATTTATCAAGCAATGATCTTAAAATATTCTGAACTAAAAATGGTTCTTCAATATTCTCACCAAGACCCTTCATGGAATTTACAAGTTCTTCAACTCTTAAAAAATACTTGCTAATTGTTTCATCTTCATTCATCTTTAGTTGTTCAAATTTCATTTTGTATGTTTGAAGTTTGACATCTTTTACTTTCTCATTTCCTTCATAATTGCTAATAAGTTTATCCCACATTGCTTTGGCAGTTTCAAGATGCATCACCTTTACAAACTCAGCTTTAGCAAGTCCATTCAAGATAGCATTCATTCCCTTAGCATTAAAACTAAACTCTAACTTATCGTCCTTGGAGGCTAGCACAATAGGCGTTGTATATCTAGTCTCTACTACATCCCAAACATCAGCACCCAAGCCCATCAAGTACGTTCTCATTCTAATATTCCAGAAGGAAAAAATTGTTCCATCAAATAGAGGGGGCTTAGTGGCTGAAGTCCCTTCATGACTTGTCATGTTTAATCTTAGAGATCTACCTTTGAATAAAAGGAACCTGCTCTGATACCAATTGTTGAAATTACTAAGACAACTGAGAGGGGGGGTGAATCAGTTGTTATTGTGCTTAAACAATTTTAAGTCTATTAATACATTCTTAATATTTCTTCAAGTCATCATCAAAATTATAAAGCATATGGACAATAAAATAATGAGCATCAGTCACACATAAGATATAGACAGAGACAAATTTTCACGAGGAAACCCATAAAGGGAGAAAACCTCTCCTTCTTCGAAATGATAGGCAGTATTTTAAGTTCTATACATCATCTATAATTGAGAACCAACTCAATGTGAGGCTACCGCCTTTGTTTTGCAAGCTGCAACTTGATGAGAGCACAAAATCTCTATTTTCTCTAGCACCCACTAGAAGGAAGCACCAACTCCCTGGTTTCTCTAGCACCAACTAGAAGGAAGCACCAACTAGAAGGGAGCTACAACTCCCTGTGTTCAAGCACCCACTTGAACCTCTGAGGACTCCAGTCCTCCCTAGCACCTCCCAACCACCCTGAAATACGAATATGAAATACTAAAACCAATTACAGTGATATAGTGTTCAATAACAACTTACCAGTCTTATGACTGTTCTGCAAGATTTTGCTACTCAGTCTTCTTCACTGTCTTCCAGCATGCATCCACTACCCATTCTATTCTTCTACATTTTTTTCTTTGTGTGCCATTCCTATTACATGCCCCTTTTGTTTCCTATAAATTTCAGCTGCTGCACCACCTCTTTACTTCCTCAGACATGCATTACTTCACCTTAGCAACAACAACAACATCACTTCTCCGTGTCATGTTCTTATTGTTTCTGTGCACCTTGTGCATGCCATATGCGCAATGCTTCTGCATGCTCACACCGTGCCAATCTCCTCCACATCTTGAGTGCTTTTCCTGATCATCATTGTAACTCTTCATCTTCTTTGGCAGTTTTCCCCACGCGTTCGGTATCACTGGGTGTTCTGTCTAGATTTCTCAGCTTCTCTGGCAGTTGTGGCTCTTCGTCTTCTCTGTCTTCGACGAGCTTGTACTTTCTATTTTCATCTACAGAATTTAATCCCATTCCATTTTTCAATCGCCTATATCAATAGTCCTCAATCCAATGGAAGATGCCTTGAGACTCTTCATCTTCTTTGGCGATCACACTGAGTCCTCTTCGATTCCTCTGGAAGAGACCATCATTTGTCTCTAGCTGTTAAAATTAGAAGCACAACAATAGAACTGTGATCTTATTCAACTTGACCTACTCCATTGGATTGAATTGATAGAATCTTGCATTTATTTCTCTATTTTGCATGTCGGCATTTCACCATTCCTGTGGTGAAGCTTAGCACCTCTAGCTTCTTCCTCCATCTTCCATCAATGTGCCCAATGGCTGTGAACACTTGCTTATCCATAAAGCACTTTTGCAATTTCGCATTTCATGAATCTAGAGATGAGGCATCTCGACTCTCCAAGTCACGATCCTCGAGACCCCGAAATGGAGCTTTTCTAGATTGACTCATTCCCTTCTATTGACCACCAGCGGTGAGCACAGGCTGTGGCAAAAAAAAAAACTCTTCATATTTTGTGAGTTTATAAAGTTCATTGAGTCTGATCGATGGTTGAAATCCCCATAGATCCGATGGTCTAGATCTTATCGCGATCTCACATCTCGCAAGTTTCCACACCATGCTCCGTTGACTCCAAGTCAGCGAAATTCCAATCGCTTGCCACTTGTCTTATGATTCGACGATCCAGATCAAATCTTGAATCAACGGCTCCGATCATATTGTGATTTCAGTATTCTTGTTGCAGAGTGTTTTGACACTCCAACTTCCGGTATCCGAAACCCCGAAATGGGGTTGGATCAACAATCCACATCAAACCTTGATCTGATGACTCAGATCATTTTGCGATTTCGCATTTCGTAATTTCGACATTCGTGTGGTATTGTTTCTTGACTCTCCAAGTCGTGATTTGTGAAACCCCGAAATGGATTCTTTGACATGCTCTGATCTTCTGCCATGCATCCCTCTTGGATCAACGATCAAGATTTTATTGAGGCTTCACATATCACGATTTCAAGACTCCTATGGTAGGAGTTCTTGACATCTCCATCTAACAATTTCTGAAATCTCAATTGCCAAAACTCCGAAATGGAGTTGGACCATCGCTTCGATATTGCACTTTAAAGAAAGTTCAGGTTCTTCCTGATCCAATGATGGTCATAACTTATGCTCAGATCTGATGCCTGAGATCTGTCCTCCTCTTCTGTACGTTCTTCTTGTCTACAATCTGATCTGATGGTCCTCCTTATTTTGGGAATTTAAATGGGATCCAACGATCACTGACACTTCTGCTCCCAAGCTTAGGCACTACGTTCGACTCTGTGATAATTCCTCCTAAGCTTACTTTGTGCCTGGTTTTCCTTCACTGAATACTTTGATCTTTCCATCAGTGACAAGCACATACTTCCTGTAAAGCATGCCAACCATCCTCTGCACTATATCTTCTGATCTTATTGAGCTTGCTCTGCAGCGTCTTCCCAAAATAATTCTGGTGCTCGTCTGTTACATTCTTCATGTAGTAAATCCATCATCATTGTTGTACTTGCCATTAATGAAAAGCATACACTTCCTGTAAAGCATGCCAACAATCTCCCCCTTTGGCATTGATGGCAACAAAGGCACCCAGATTCTTTTCTCCCCCTTTGACATCAATGTCAAAGAGAACACGCTCCCCCTGAGCTATTGCAGTATTTTTAGGAGGTATCATATATTCAATCAATCAATACAAAACTCCCCCTAACAGGATGAACTTGCCTAGATGTCAGATGGGTTGACACCCAGCTTCTGTCGGAGATAATCAAATGGGGTCTTGGCTAAGGGTTTAGTAAAAATGTTTGCTATCTGTTCCATGGAGCGGATATAATTCATCTAAAAAACTTTGTTTGTGACTTATTCTCTGAGAAAATGGTATTTTATTGGGATATGCTTATTCTTGGAATGAAGAATAGGATTCTTAGAGAGACTAATGGCACTAGTGTTATCACAGTGAATTGTACTCGGATCAGTATAGTTTACCTTCAAATCTGCAAGAGTTTGAATCATCCACAAGATCTGAGTACATCAAGTAGCAGCAGCAATGTACTCTGCTTCTATAGTTGATAAGGAAATAGACCCCTGTTTCTTACTAATCCATGCTACCAACAAGTCTCCCAGGAAGAAGGCACCTCCCCTGGTGCTCTTTCTTTCATCTACACAATTTTCCCAATCTACATCTGAATAAGCAATTAACTGAAAATTCTGATTTATGGGATACCACAGACCATAAGTCATTGTTCCCTTCACATATTTGAATATCCTTTTGAAAGCTACAAATTGACTTTGTTTAGGAGAAGATTTATAACGGACTACCATTCCAACAACATGCATTATATCAGGATGAGATGTTGTGTTGTACAAAAGACTGCCTATCATTGATCGATATGTCCTTTGATCAACACCGAGTGAAATGTCATCTTTACTGAGATTGCAACCAACCACCATTGGTGTACTAACAGGAGAGGAGTCCTCCATTTGAAAATTTTTCAACATCTCTTTCAAGTATTTTTCTTGAGATATAAAAATTCTTGCAGAACTCTGTTTTACTTGTAAGCCAAGAAAATATGACAGTTCTACTATCATGGACATCTCAAATTCTGTTTGCATAGAGTTAGAAAACCACTAGATAAATGATTCATTAGTGCACCCAAAAATAATATCATCTACATAAACCAAAACAACTAATAAATTATCACCTTTAGACTTAATGTAAAGGTTGTTGTCAACAATACCTTTCTTGAATCCTTTATCTTGTAAAAATTTGTCCAGTCTATAATACCAAGCTCATGGTGCTCGTTTCAATCCATATAGGGC
The DNA here is from genome assembly GCA_000966675.3 of Picea glauca. Classification (NCBI taxonomy): domain Eukaryota; kingdom Viridiplantae; phylum Streptophyta; class Pinopsida; order Pinales; family Pinaceae; genus Picea; species Picea glauca. The sequence goes on along the minus strand of JZKD02S2258043.1, from coordinate 177,077 downwards.
CTTATTCAACTTGTAAACATTATTAGGATTATCTGTCAATGAGAATCCTTTAGGTTGCTCTATATATACTTCTTCCTCTAGATCTCCATTAAGAAATGATGACTTAACATCCATCTGATAAACTTTCAATTTCTTGTGACATGAATAAGAAAGAAACATTCTAATAGCTTCCAATATTTCCATTGGTGCAAAAGTTTCATTAAAGTCCCGACCTTCAACTTGTGCATACCCTTTATAGACCAATCTGGCTTTATTTCTAACAACTTGTCCTTTTTCATTCATTTTATTCTTGAGCACCCATTTGGAACCTATTACATTTTTATCTTCAGGTCTAGAGACAAGCTCCTAAGTATTGTTTTTCTCAATCTGATCAAGCTCTTCATTCACTGCTCTAATCCAATTATCATCCTGGCTAGATTCCTCAAAATTTTTAGGTTCAATCATAGATAAAAAGGAAACATGAGATTGTTCTGAGTCTTTAATCAATTTCCTTCTTGTCTGAACTCCTTTATTGATATCTCCAATTATCTGATTTTCAGGATGATTCTTTCTAATAATTCTAAGAGCTAATTTTGCTTCTTTCTACTGATTTGTGTCAGTCTGAGTATTCGTATCTTCATCTGATTAAGATTCTTCCTTTTTTGATCCTTGGACATGTTCATCTTCATCTTCAACTATATCTTCTATTCTTGTTTCAACACTACTTACATTTTTGAATAAGATTTCTTCATCAACTTTTATGTCTATACAATCAACTAGTTTTTGCAATCTCTTATTGCGGCATTTGTACCCTTTACTATTTGTAACATAACCCAAAAAGATACCTTCATCATACCAATCATCATATTTGCCAATATTTTCATCATTATTCTTGATATAACATTTACTCCCAAAAACTTTAAAAACCTTGATTAAAACAGGTCTTCCAAACCATAGTTCATAAGGGGTCTTGTCACTGTGTGGCATGACATGAGCTTTCTTAAGGATATGAATAGCTGTATGAATTGCTTCCACCCAATAAGACTGAGGTATGTTCCTTTCATTCATCATTGATCTTGCTTTTTGCTGTACTGATCTATTCTACCTCTCAACAACTCCATTTTGATGTGGAGTCCTTGGAATTGTGTACTCTCTTTTGGTCCCATGTTTATCACAAAACTCTTTGAAGTTCCATGAACTAAACTCGCCTCCTCTATCAGACCTTAGTTCCTTTAATGTATTTATTGTTTGATTCTCAGTCAGATCCTTAAACACTTTGAATTTTTCAAATGCTTCAGATTTTTCCTTTAAAAAGGAAACCCATGTTAGTCTAGAATAATCATCAATAATCAACATAAAATAGTTTCCTTTTGTTGTACCTTCTTTTCTTGATGGTCCACATAAATCCATATGTACTAACTGGAGAGGTTTTTCTGTTGAGGGAAAGTTTTTAGATTTGAATTGAGTGCGAGTAAGCTTTCCTATTTGGCAGGGTTTACAAAGAGAGTCGTATGGCTTTGATATCTTCGGAAGATCCTTTACTGCCCCATTGTTTCAGAGGTTGATTATATGATCAAAATTTAGGTTTCCAAGTCTCCTATACCACAACCACCTTTCATCATACTTGGTTAAGTGACATTCTTATTTTTCTTCTTTTAACACATAGACATTATTTTCTATTCTTATCACTTTTGCAATCAGTTGTCCTAAACTCAAAGCCTTTATTTTACAGTCTTTAGAAGTAAAAACAACTTCACATCCTTTGTCACAAACTTGATTAACAGTTAGTAGATTATGTTTCAGACCATCTACAAACAACACATCTTGAGCTTTTCCTTTGCCATTACTTAGGCTTACCATTCCTTTACCCTTTATTTTTCCTGGTGCATCATTTTCAAAAGTTACATTCCCTTATTTGTTTTTACTTAAAGTTAGAAACTTACATTTGTCTCCAGTCATATGTTTGGAACATCCACTATCAATATACCAGGGATTATTTTGTTTTTGGGCTAATAATACTAGTCCACACTTGTCATTTGTTGTCTTCTTCCAAACCTTGACATTTTCAGCAGTGGGGATCAAGTCTGGATTGTAATTCCTTAAGCGACAATCTGCAACTTTATGTCCATAATTATGACAGTTGTAACATTCTAGTTGACTGAATAATAGATCATAATGATTGTTATGCTCATAACTGTTGTTGTGTTTCACCTGTTTCCTTCTCTCAGTCATCACATGATTTATGGTCTGTGATTGTTTGTTTCTTGGCTGTCTCAATCTTTGTTGTGGAAGATAATTATTCATTGAATATATTGATTGTTCATATCTAAATCTTAAAGAACAATTTATAGCTTTGTGACCAAAAGTAGAGCAGAAAAAACAATATTCATAGAAAAAACCTTTGTACCTTGAAAAAATTTGTCTTCTTTGAGGAGATCGATTTCTTTCATGCCGATAATCTTTCTGATCTACAAATTCGGTTTAGGTACTTTTTCTTTCATTCCTTCTTGGTGGCTGATTTTCTTTCTTTGTTTCTTCAGAGTGACTGTTGTTAATGTTTGAGGATTTGACAAACTTGATGGGTTCTGTATTACTTGGATGATCACTACTTGATCCTTCTTCATATTCCAATCCAGCTTTCAACTTTGGATTTCTTTGCTGATTTAGAATGGAGGTTAATCCTTCTGAGGGTTTAATACTAGGCATATTTTGGTGATACAATCCCTTAAACTTCTCCATTTCTTTTCTGGTTTTTACTATCTCTTCTTCTAAGGCTTTGTTTCCATCCTTATACACACTTGCAAACATGAGCTAAGTCCTGCTCACTTAGTGTGTCCTCGAAGGCACAATGCCTAGGTTCAAAGTCCACGCTGTCACTTTGACTTGAACCTCTTCCATCTAGGCTAACTTCTAGGGAAGCCAAGGGGGGTAGACCCTAGTTACTAGATGAGATTAATATTTAATGTTCTAGTAGTTGGTTTTAATTGGTTAAAGGTCAGGGGGAATCTAACCTAAGATGTCAATCAGCAAATGCAAGATGGAACTATCAAAGTATGAGAGTTAGACCTTTTCCTAGGGCAACTAAGACTAGTGCCTAAGATTGGGAAATGGGGTCAACTAAGTTAGTTGGAAAGTTCGTTACAAGATAAGTTACAAAGGATTACAATAAGACAAATACAATTAGATACAAAAGAATAAATCAGATATACATATTAATACTAGATACAAGATATACAATATACTCACAAGTTTGCTCACATGTGCAGGAATTAAAGATATATAAGATAAAGAGATCAAAACATGAAGCCAAGCATGCTTACAATAGATAGAGCTCCGTTGGACTTCTTTTCAATGGCCAAGAGACGCAAAGCACTCAAGACCCAATCAAGAGAATGCCTCCAGGTGGATGTGCACTTCTTGAAGGATCACACCACGAGATAAAGGAACAAAATAAAGATGAAATATTTGAAAGTAAAGTGCTCCAGATGAAAGATATAACCACTTAAGTAATAATTCCACAACACATAATTTAACTTTCATATGAATGTAAAATGAGAGACAGTGAGATCAGTGAACTTGCAAGTGTGTAACTGTAATGCTTGGTGTTGTAGACTGAAAATTGAATTAAGTGATTAAGTGTGAGATTAATTTTTATCCCTATCTAGGTGTCAATCCAAAACTCTCATCCCCCTATTACCAAGTGGTTGCTGGATGCTCAAGAAGTGAGGCAATGAGGCCTACCCTAGCTTCACAGGTCAACCCTAAGGCCGAGTACTCTGGAAAATTTCTATGGCTTTCCTCAAAACCCCAGTTTTTAAGTGGCGAAGATGGTGAGTTAAGGTGTCCTATTAAGTCTAATTAATGAATTTTAGGTCTATGAGCTAAATAATGTGAAATGTGATTGAGTGCTTGTAGCTTGCTCAACAAAGTTTCCAAAGTACTGAAAATTGAAATATGTGAAGGCTGAAGCCCTTTAACAATGAGTTGCCAAATGAGTTCTTAAATGTTATATTGCAAATGTGAAGTATAAGAACTGAAAGTAACTTGCGGAATTGTAAAAGGTTGATTAATTGAGCCTTAATGAAACCAGTGTTAGCATGTGCATGTGTAATATAAAGATTAGATAAACTGAAAGAAAAATATCCATGGTGCCTCCACGGGCTCTAAGCTAGCATATGTTATGAGATATACTCTAGATTATTTTATGTAAGCATGCATGTATAAACCAAAACTAATCTAGCTAAACTAAGCATGAGAAATAAACAAAAGAGATCTAATCTAGAGCTTGCGAAAATAAGACCGAAAGGGAAAGAATGCAAGCCACTTGGGTACAACTCCTTTGGGCTTGCTTTATAGTGATTTAGAATATAGAAGGAAAAGATAAGCATTTACCACTATGAGAGGAGTTGCTTGAGGGTGTTTTGTTCATGAAATTGGGCAGTATGCCCCCTTGTCCTGGCGAGAATCTGCAAAAATCAACAAGCTATTGCTTGCTGATTTGAGCTGCAACACACTCAGAAAATGTTATGAAACCTTTGTTTTTAGGCAAAGATTTCGTGCA
>JZKD02S2258043.1:162229-172487 GCA_000966675.3 Picea glauca | reverse complement strand
ATATATAGATTCACAAGAATACTCTTTGCAAAACCTACTCAATTAAAATACTTTACCTAAGATCCATTCATACATGCATCATATCAAATTGAAAAGATTATACCTCATATGTTTGAAAGATCCAAAATACTTGTAGATCTTCCCAAAATCCTCCAAAGCATTTCTTTTTATTATCCAATGGGAAGAGGTTGTGACAACTAATTGCCACAAGCCCTTCAAGAACAAAACCAGTGAAGAAGTACGACAATAATGAGAGAGATAGAGAGAATGTGATGGTGAGAAACTAGTAGCATAACAGTGCAATAACGAAAGGTGAGAAATGAGGGGGTGAGAGGTCTCTTAAGTAGCTTGAGAAGATAAAGAGACCCCTATTGGATCTTCAATATGTGTCAAACATCCAAGGGAAAACAACTCACAAGAGAAAAACAACCAATGATAGAAGAGGCTTTTAGGGTGAGGGGAAAAGGAAAAAGAGAGAGTGGATAAGGAGAAAGCAAGTAAAATTAAACAAAAATGGCAAGGAGACCCACACATGGGTTGAAGGAGGAGAAGTTTCATGTTATGAAATGAGATGTTTCCATCTCTACATCCCAAAACAGAAAAAAAAAAGATTAAAGCAAGGGAAAGACGTGAGGAGTAGGCAGCGTGAGTTGGAAAGGAGAGGAGCCACGCTTCAATTTAAAGGAGTTTCTGAAAAAAACAAGAACCAAATTGTAACTTACCAAAAGAGAGCGTGAGGTAAGGGAAGAGGGACCCGCGACTTATTAAAGGGAGAGTCTACGTGAGTTGGTGCATGAGGTAAGATTATGTGAAACATGAGGTAGAAGGAAGTGCGTTGGAAGGTGAGGTAAGGCGTGTGAGTGGGAAAAGGGACCCATGATCCATTTTAAAAGGAAGTTCCAAGTCAAAGCGTGGAGTGGGGACGTAAGGGATGTGAGGGAGTACGTGAGGTAAGGAGTGGGGGAAGGGCGTGAGTAATAAGGGAGGGACCCATTAACTCATTAATATGAGTTAGTAAAACATTATATGCTTTACATAATGAGTTAATAAAACATCATATGCTTTACATATAATCTCACGTGGGAAATAATTAAAACTTGATTTTAATTAAATGTGGGTTTATAAGGGTAGGGAATTAATTAAAAATTAATTTTAATTAAATGGGGGGTTAAAAGGGGTAGGTAAAGGTTAGGGATAGGTTAGGGGTGGTCCTCTCATCATTATTGCCTTTTAATTCACTTGATTTGGTCCATTATTACACAAATTACATTTTCCCATGTTCTGGGTTTGGTAATTAAAATCGCCATTTTCCCGAAAAACTCCTAAGTGGACAAACAACCTAGCAAAACTTGTCCGACTGAGTTGAAACTTGGACCACGGGTACAGGGGGTCTCATTATATTTCTTTTGAGTACAAACACCCCTATTGCAAATCCTAGGACCTAATTTTTACATTAATTACCCAGAATTAATTAATTAATTAATCAATTAATTAATTAATTAATCAATTAATTAGTTCGGAACCTTAAAAAAAACCTAGTTATACTTGACGGAATTCCATGAAATTTTGCATGCTATATAACATGGTCATTTACAACATTACTAAACACTAGATACCTATTAATAACTTCATTAGAATGCCTTTATCTACTTTGGAGGATTTATTGGGTGGGAGTGAAAAACTCAAGGGAGATTAACCCGACTGGTTAGGCCACATTAACCTCCTGAGGATAAAAAAAACTCAACGAAAGGAACTTTCCTAATGAAGAAAACCTAATACAACTGACCTAACATGATCCATGTAGACTTATTACAATATTAACCCATGCAGGGGTGCGGTAATCCCGCTTACAAAATTTGTGCTAGAGGCAAAAATTGCCTAGTAGAACCAAACTGTCTTCAACATACTAGCATCTGACGATGCATTACTTCATGGCACATGGAGTTGACCTCCTAGTTGAATAGGTAGTCAACAGGCTTCACAACTAGATTTCTTCTCTGACAACTGTTGTTTTAGTATGTCTTCTATATTATTTGCCTCTTCTAATTTCACTTTCAGCAGGGCAAAGTCTTCATTAGGTTGTTTACCATCTTTCTCGAACTGTATCAACAATTGTTTTTGCTTTCTACTCTTAATTCTGAGTCTGTCAATTTCTTCCAGTGCACTGATCAATTCTCCTTCCATATCAATCACAACTTCTTCATCATTATCATCACTGCCTATGATTTTATTATCATAATCCTTTTTGGCCATAAGCTTGAAGTCATTTGCCTTGTCTTCAAAGGAAGAGTCACTATCGGTGTCTTCTAAGGAATTGTCATTATTTGCAACCAAACTTTTCTTCTTATTATATTTATTGTATGTGTACTTCTTTTCATCATCAAAGTTCTGGTACTTTTTCTGATGGGGACACTTAGATGAAAAATGACCTATCTTACCACAGTTAAAGCATTTGAAGGGCAACCTCCCGTGATATTTTCCTGATCATTTCTGTAACCTTCTCACAAATTTTTCTTCAATATCATCTAATTTTGAATCAGTATTCTTGTCTGCTTTAAAAGATGCTTCTCTTGTACTGGATTTATCTTTGTTAATTCTCATTTCATATGTGGTTAAGGTTCATAGGAGTTGATCAATGGACAGAGTTTTAATATCACTTAGTTCTTCTATTGCATAGACTTTTGAATTAAATTTATCAAGCAACGATCTTAAAATCTTATGAACTAAAAATGGTTCTTCAATCTTCTCACCAAGACCCTTCATGGTATTTACAAGTTCTTCAACTCTTAAAAAATACTTTCTAATTGTTTCATCTTCATTCATCTTTAGTTGTTCAAATTTCAATCTGTATGTTTGAAGTTTGGCATCTTTTACTTTCTCATTTCCTTCATAACTGCTAATAAGTTTATCCCACATTGCTTTGGCAGTTTCAAGATGCATCATGTTTACAAACTTAGCTTCAACAAGTCCATTCAAGATAGTATTCATTCCCTTATCATTAAAACTAAACTCTAACTTATCGTCCTTGGAGGCTAGCACAATAGGCTTTGTATATCCAGTCTCTATTACATCCAAAACATCAACACCCAAGGCCATTAAGTATGTTCTCATTCTAATCTTCCATAAGGCAAAATTTGTTCCATCAAACAGAGGGGGCTTAGTGGCTGAAGTCCCTTCATGACTTGTCACGTTTAATCTTATAGATCTACCTTTGAATAAAAGGAACCCGCTCTGATACCAATTATTGAAATTACTAAGACAACTGAGAGGGGCAGTGAATGAGTTGTTATTGTGCTTAAACAATTTTAAGTCTATTAATACATTCTTAATATTTCTTCAATTGATCATCAAAATTATACAGCATATGGACAATAAAATAATGAGAATTAGTCACACATAATCTATACACAGAGACATATTTTCACGAGGAAACCCATAAAGGGAGAAAAGCTCTTCTTCTTCGAAATGATAGGCAGTATTTTAAGCTCCATAGCTCATATATAATTGAGCACTAACTCAATGTGAAGCTACAACCCTTGTTTTGCAAGATGCAACTTGCTGAGAGCACCGACTCTCTGTTTTCTCTAGCACCCACTAGAAGGAAGCACCAACTCCCTGGTTTCTCTAGCACCAACTAGAAGGAAGCACCAACTCCCTGGTTTCTCTAGCACCAACTAGAAGGGAGATACAACTCCCTGTGTTCAAGCACCCACTTGAACCTATGAGGAATCCATTCCTCCCTAGCACCTCCCAACCACCCTGAAATATGAATATGAAATACTGAAACCAATTACAGTGATATAGTGTTCAATAACAACTTACCAATCTCATCACTGTTCTGCAAGATTTTGCTACTCAATCTTCCTCACTGTCTTCCAACATGCATCCACTGCCCATTCTGTTCTTCTACCTTTTGTGCTCTATGTTCCATTCCTATTCCATGCCCCTTTTGTTTCCTATACATTTCAGCTACTGCACCACCTCTTTACTTCCTCACACATGCATTACTTCACCTCAGCAACAACAACAACAACACTTCTTTGTGCCGTGTTCTTATAGTTTCTGTGCACCTTGTGCATGCCATATGAGAAATTCTTTTGCATTCTCACACTGTGCCAATCTCCTTCACATATCGAGCGCTTTGCTTGATAATCATCGCGACTCTTCAGCTTCTTTGGTGGTTTTCCCCACGCGTTCAACATCACTGGGTGTTCTATCTAGATTTCTTAGCTTCTCTAGCAGTTGAGGCTCTTCGTCTTCTCTATCTTCAACGAGATTATCCTTTCTATTTTAAGCTACAGACTTCAATCCCCTTCTATCTGTCAATCGTCTGTATCAATAGTCCTCAATCGACCGGAAGATGCCTTGAGACTCTTCATCTTCTTTGGCGATCACACTGAGTCCTCTTCGAGTCTTCTGGAAGAGACCATCATTTGTCTCTATTACACTTAGAAGCGCAACAATAGCCCTGTGATATTATTCAACTTCACGTGCTCCATTGGATTGAATTCATAGAATCTTGCATTTATTTCGCCATTTCACATGTCGGCATTTTGTCATTCCTGTGGTGAATCTCAACACCTCTAGCTTCTTCCTCCATCTTCCATCGATGTGCCCAATGGCTGTGACCACATGCTTATCCATAAAGCGCTTTCACAATTTTGCATTTTATGAATATGGAGATGAGGCATCTCAACTCTCCAAGTCGTGATCCTCGAAACCCTGAAATGGAGCTTTTCTAGATTGACTCCTTCCCTTCTCATGACCACCAGCGGTGACCACAAGCTATGCCAAAAAAAAAATGCTTCATATTTTGTGATTTTATAAACTTCATTGAGTCTGATCGACGGTTGAAATCTCCATAGATTCGACGGTGTAGATCTTATCAAAATCTCTCATCTTGCGAGTTTCCACACCATGCTCTATTGACTCCAAGTCAGCGAAATTCCAACCTCTTGCCACTTGTCTTATGATTCGACGGTCCAGATCAAATCTTGAATCAACGGCTCCGATCATATCACGATTTCGACATTCTTGTTGTAGAGTGTTTTGACTCTCCAACTTCTGGTATCTGAAACCTCGAAATGGGGTTGGATCAATGATCCACATCAAACCTTGATATGATGGCTCAGATCATTTTTCGATTTCACATTTTGCAATTTCTACATTCCTAAGGTATTGTTTCTTGACTCTCCAAGTCACGATTCGAGAAACCCCGAAATGGAGTCTTTGACATGCTCTGATCTTTTTCCATGCGTCCCTCTAGGATCAACAATCAATATTTTATCAAGGCTTTGCATATCGCGATTTCGGGACTCCTATGGTAGGATTTATTGGCATCTCCATCTCACGATTTCCAAAATCTCGATAGCCAAAACTTCGAAATGGAGTTGGACCACCGCTTCGATCTTTCACTTTAAAGAATGTGCAGGTTCTTCCTAATCCAACGATGGTCGAAACTTATGCTCAGATCTGACGCTTGAGATATGTCCTCCTCTTCTGTGCGTTCTTCTTGTCTACAATCTGATCTGACGGTCCTCCTTATTTTAGGAATTTAAATGGGATCCAACGATCACTGATGCTTCTCCTCCCAAGCTTAGGCACTGTGTTCGACTCTGCGCTAATTCCTCCTGAGCTTACTTTGTCCTTGTTTTTCCTTCGCTGCATACTCTGATCTTGCCATTAGTGACAAGCACATACTGCCTGTAAAGCATGCCAACCATCCTCTACACTATCTCTTATGATCTTATTGATATTTCTCTGCAGCGTCTTCCCAAAATAATTTTGGTGCCCATCTGTTACATTCTTCTCGTACTCAAGCCATCATCGTTGTTGTACTTTCCATCAATGACAAGCATACGATGCCTATAAAACATGCCAACAATCCCCCTTTGGCATTGATGGCAACAAAGGCACCCAGATTCTTTTCTCCCCCTTTGACATCAATGTCAAAGAGAACATACTCCCCCTAAGCTGTTGTATTATTTTTAGGAGGTATCATATATTCTATCAATCAATACAAAACTCCCCCTAACAGGATGAACTTGCTTAGATATCATATGGGATGACACTCAGCTTCTGTCGGAGATAATCAAATGGTGTCTTGTCTAAGGGTTTAGTAAAGATGTATGCTATTTGTTCTATGGAAGGGATATAATTCAACTAAACAACTCTGTTTGTGACTTGTTCTCTGAGAAAATGGTATTTTATTGGGATATGCCTAGTCTTGGAATGAAGAACATGATTCTTGGAGACAGTAATGGCACTAGTGTTATCACAGTGAATTGTAATCGGATCAGTATAGTTTACCTTCAAATATACAAGAGTTTGAATCATCCATAAGATCTGAGTACAACAAGTAGCAGCAACAATGTACTATGCTTCTATAGTTGATAAGGAAATATACCCCTATTTCCATGCTACCAACGAGTCTCCCAGGAAGAAGGCACCTCCACTGGTGCTCTTTCTTTCATCTACATAATTTGCCCAATCTGCTATTAAATAAGAAATTATTTGAAAATTATGAATTATGGGATACCACATACCATAAGTCATTGTTCCCTTCAAGTATTTGAATATCCTTTTGACAACTACCAAATGAATTTGTTTAGGAGAAAACTGATAACGGCCTACCATTCCAACAGCTTGCATTATATCAGAACGGGATGATGTGATGAACAAAAGACTGCCTATCATTGATCGATATGTCCTTTGATCAAAATCAAGTGAAATGTCATCTTTACTGAGCTTGCAACCAACCACCATGGGTGTACTAACAGGAGAGGAGTCCTCCATTTGAAATTTTTTCAAGATCTCTTTCAAGTATTTTTCTTGAGATATAAAAATTCCTGCTGAACTCTGTTTTACTTGTAAGCCAAGAAAATATGATAGTTCTCCTATCATGGACATCTCAAATTTTGTTTGCATAGAGTTAGAAAACCACTGGACAGATGATTCATTAGTGCACCCAAAAATAATATCATCTACATAAACCAAAACAACTAATAAATTATCACCTTTAGACTTAATGTAAAGGTTGTCGTCAACAGTACCTTTCTTGAATACTTTATGTTGTAAAAATTTGTCCAGCCTATAATACCAAGATCATGGTACTTGTTTCAGTCCATATAGGGCCTTCTTCATCTTGCAAACATTATTAGGATTATATGTCAATGAGAATCATTTAGGTTGCTCCATATATACTTCTTCCTCTAGATCTCCATTAAGAAATGCTGACTTAACATCCATCTGATAAACTTTAAAGTTCTTGTGACATGAATAAGAAAGAAACATTCTGATAGCTTCCAATCTTGCCACTAGTGCAAAAGTTTCATTAAAGTCCTAACCTTCAACTTGTGCATACCCTTTACAGACCAATCTCGCTTTATTTCTAACAACTTTTCCTTTTTCATTCATTTTATTCTTGAACACCCATTTGGAACCTATTACATTTTTATCTTTAGGTCTAGGGACAAGCTCCCAAGTATTGTTCTTCTCAATCTGATCAAGCTCTTCATTCATTGCTCTAATCCAATTATCATCCTAGCTAGAATCCTCAAAATTTTTAGGTTCAGTCATATATAAAAATGAAACATGAGATTGTTTTGAGTCTTTAATCAATTTCCTTCTTGTCTGAACTCCTTTATTTATATCTCCAATTATTTGATTTTCAGGATGATACTTTCTAATAATTCTGAGAGGTGATTTTGCTTATTTCTGCTGATTTGTGTTAGTTTGAGTATTCGTATCTTCATCTGATTCAGATTCTTCCTTTTCTGATCCTTGGACTTGTTCATCTTCATCTTCAACTATATCTTTTGTTCTTGGTTCAACACTGCTTACATTTCTGACTGGGATTTCTTCATCAACTTTTATGTCTATACAATCAACTAGTTTATGCAGTCTCTTATTGTAGCATCTGTACCCTTTACTATTTGTAGCATAACCCAAAAATATACCTTCATCAACACGGTCATCATATTTTCCAATATTTTCATCATTATTCTTGATATAACATTTACTCCCAAAAACTTTAAAATGCTTGAGTGAAGTAGGTCTTCCAAACCATAGTTCATAAGGGGTCTTGTCACTGTGTGGCCTGACATGAGCTTTGTTAAGGATATGAACAATTGTATGAATTGCTTCCACCCAATAATTCTAAGTTATGTTCCTTTCATTCACCATTGATCTTGCCATTTGTTGTACTGATCTATTCTGCCTCACAACAACTCCATTTTGCTGTGGAGTCCTTGGAATTGTGTACTCTCTTTTGATCCCATGTTTATCACAAAACTCTTTGAAGCTCCATGAACTAAACTCTCCTCCTTTATGATACCTTATTGCCTTTAATCTTTTTCCTATTTGATTCTCAGTCAGAGCCTTAAACACTTTGAATTTTTCAAATGATTTGGATTTTTCCTTTAAAAAGGCAACCCATGTTAGTCTAGAATAATCATCAATAATCAACATAAATTAGTTTTCTTTTCCTGTACATTATTTTGTTGATGGTCCACATAAATCCATATGTACTAACTGGAGAGGTTTTTCTGTTGAGAGAAAGTTTTTAGATTTGAACTGAGTGCGAGTAAGCTTTCTTATCTGGCAGGGTTTACAAACAGATTCGTATGGATTTGATATCTTCAGAAGATCCTTTACTGCCCCATTGTTTTTGAGCTTGATTATATGATCAAAATTTAGGTGTCCAAGTCTTCTATGCCACAACCAACTTTCATCATACTTGCTTAAGTGAGATTCTTCTTTTTCTTCTTTTAACATATAGACATTATTTTCTGTGCTTATCCCTTTTGCAATCAGTTGTCCTGAACTCAAATCCTTTATTTTATAGTCTTTAGAAGTAAAAACAACTTCACATCCTTTGTCACAAACTTGAATGACACTTAGTAGATTATGTTTCAGACCATCTACAAACAACACATCTTGAGCTTTCCCTTTGCCATTACTTAGGATTACCATTCCTTTACCCTTTATTTTTCCTGGTGCATCATTTCCAAAAGTTACATTCCTTGATTTGTTTTCACTTAAAGTTAGAAACTTACTTTTGTCTCCAGTCATATGTTTGGAACATCCACTGTCAATATACCAAGGATTCTTTTTTTTTTGGGCTAATAATACTAGTCCACACTTGTCACATGCTTTCTTCTTCCAAAGCGACAGTCTGCAGCTTTATGTCCATAATTATGACAGTTGTAACATTTTGGTTCACTGAATAATAGATCATAATGATTGTTATGCTCATAACTGTTGTTGTGTTTCACCAGTGTCCTTCTCCCAGTCATCACATGATTTATGGTCTATGATTGTTAGTTGCTTGTCTGTCTCAATATTTGTTGTGGAAGATAGTTATTCATTGAATATCTTGATTGTCCATATCTAAATCTTAAAGAACAGTTTATAGCTTTGTGACCAAAATTAGAGCAGAAAAAAAAAATATCCATAGAAAAAACCTTTGTACCTTGAAAAAATCTATCTTCTTTGAGGAGATTGATTTCTTTCATGCCAATAATCTTTCTAATCTACAAATTCGGTTCTGGTGCTTTTTCTTTCATTCCTTCTTGGTTGCTGATTTTTTTTCTTTGTTTATTCAGAGTGACTGTTGTCAATGTTTTAGGATTTGAAAAACTTGATGGGTTCTGTATTACTTGGATGATCACTACTTGATCCTTCTTCATATCCCAGTCTAGCTTTCAACTTTGGATTTCTTTGCTAATTTAGAATGGAGGTTAATCCTTCTGAGGCTTTAATACTTGGCATATTTTGGTAATACAATCCCTTAAACTTCTCCATTTCTTTTCTGGTTTTTACTATCTTTTCTTCTAAGGATTCACAACTGGCTTTCTTCTCTGACAATTGTTGTTTTAGTATGTCTTCTATTTTCTTTGCCTCTTCTAATTTCACTTTCAGCAGGGCAAAGTCTTCATTAGGTTGTTTACTGTCTTTCTCGAACTGTATCAACAATTGTTTTTGCTTTCTACTCTTAATTCTGAGTCTGTCAATTTCTTCCAGTGCACTGATAAGTTCTCCTTCCATATCAACCAAAGCTTCTTCATCATTATCATCACTACCTATTCTTTTATTATCATAATCCTCTTTGGCCATAAGCATGAATTCATTTGCCTTATCTTTACAGGAAGAGTCACTATCGGTGTCTTATGAGGAATTGTCATTATTTGCAACCAAACTTTTCTTCTTATTATATTTCTTGTATTTGTACTTCTTTTCATCATCAGAGTTCTGGTCC
>JZKD02S2258043.1:104339-135105 GCA_000966675.3 Picea glauca | reverse complement strand
CCTATGAATTAGTCTATGGAAAGAGTGTTGTCTTTCCTGTGGAATTTGAGATAAAAACCTTAAGGACTGCTTTAGCTGTCAACCTTGATTTAACTGATGCACAGACAACCAGGTTACAACAGCTTAATGAATTGGAGGAGAAAAGATTAGATGCCATTCAACAGACAACCATAATTCAACAACAAAGATCAAAATGGCATAACAAAACTATAAAAAACAAGCAGTTCCAAAAAGGTAATTGTGCCCTACTGTATGACTCTTGGTTCAAAGAATTTCAAGGGAAACTGCGTACAAGATGGCTTGGACCTTATGAAGTAGACACTGTTTTCCCCAATGGAACAGTAAGGCTCCTCACAATCGATGACTCCAAAACTCCGTTACTTGTAAATGGTCATCGGCTCCATCTGTACCAACGCCCTATTTCCAAAGAAGACTTTAAGGCCACATGCATGGCAGACGCCCATTACCTCTTCTTAGAGGGGGTTCCTACCCCTCATTGCAATTAATTATTTTAAGTTAATTTCTTTAGTATTAGATTAGATTTTATTTACTAATAATCCCTATCAAGAAATACCATGTTACAATTGATTTTTGCAGATTCCTGATCGAAGCACATGCCACTAGGAAAGGATGATCCTACTTCACAAAGAGACAAGCTTTCCCGATGCTGAAACACCACTGTTCAACACTTTTGAATTTCCTCCAATGCTGAAACAACACTTTTCACTTTCCTCTGTTGCTGAAACACCACTGTCAGCAATTCGTTCCCTTTTCTTCATTACTGAAACACCACTAACCCCACACTTTTTTTCCCCACCACTGTTCAACACTTTTGACTTTCCTCTGTTGCTGAAACACCACTCCGTTCCCTTTTATTCATTACTGAAACACCATTGTCAACAACTTTTCATCACTTTCCCCATTACTGAAACACCATTCATAACAATTTTTCGCCTTCTCCCTATTGCCAAAACACTACAATCCGAAAATTCTTCACTTCCTTCAGTGACGAAACAACACCGTCTGGCAATTGTTTCGCCCCGTTTTCTTGTTGCTGAAACACCATTGTTCAGCAATTATTCACATTTTCTCATCACTGAAACAACACCGTCCAACAATTGTTTCGCCTCGTTCTTTTCTTGTTGCTGAAACACCATTGTTTAGTAGTTCTTCACATTTTCTCCTCACCGAAACAACACCGTCCAACAATTGTTCTGCCTCGTTCTTTTCTGTTGCTGAAACACCAACTTTTCAACATCATCTGTCAGCAAGCTTTTATGCTCTCATACTATAGTTCATCCTTCCAGTCAGAAAATATTTGATACAATTCATCTAATAAATCAAAAGTCTCCACCACGACTACTACAGAACTACCATGAATAGGCATGATATTTTGTTTTCAGAAAGAATCAAAAGGTAAGGCGAGGTATGTAAATTTTATGTAATACAGTTAAGCTATAGTTAATGAGAAGATTCTAAATCATTATGACCACTCGAGTGCAATCATTGTTAGCCACACTTGACGGGAGGGGAGGACACATCAAATCTTCTATACCATCATTTCACACAAATTCACCGCCGCCATTCCTATTTCACCACCCTTTCGCGTATTTTACCACCATTTTGCATACCGTCGCTCAGAAAACTCACTCTGCATAGAAGTTGTTACTCAAACTCTTTGACGCTGTATTCTACCTAGTTGGTAGCTATGGGAGGCTCTGTTATATGGAACGAACCCGCCACGATAGTGCTGTTAGAACATTATCTAGTAGCTTATCAAATCTTTCAGCAGGCAGGATGGCTCAGTTATTTTCAGAGACTCCAAGGGTATCATGAACAACAAGTCTTGCAATTCACTCAAAACCTTCAGGAAGACCATTCTATTGTTCAAGGGGTCCGAATTTCAGTAACAGAAGAGGATATATCACAGGTCTCAGGCCTCCCTACTGATGGCATTCGCATGTCTAGCCGTAAACATATAATTTTGAATGCCCAGCAGAACTTCTTCTTGCTAGAAGAACAAATTGAATTTAAAGGACGGGGTGTTCAACTTAGCTCGTTGGCGCCCCCAGGGCCGAAAGTTGAAAGATTCGTCAAACATTACCTTACCTGCGAAGGCCGATACCAGGTAGTTTACCAACATGACTTTCTTTTGTTGTCTCATTTACGGCATAATAGACGGGTGAATATTCCTTATTATTTGTTGGGTTGTCTGAAAAATATGGCACACTACTGCAGAAAGGCTAAATATCTCACCCTTTCACTCACCCATCACCGTCTCATCCAACTACTTATCCAAAGGGGTTTTTCCAAACAAAACCCTCCACTAAACAACCCACCCATAAACCCCCAAAGAGTTGCTGAAATTCCTCAAAACCTCCAGGAGCAGCAACCGCAAAAACCCCCAGACTCTCCAGAAGTACCCAATAGCCCGCCCACAGAACCAATCATTCCAATCAATCCCCCTACCATACCAAGCCTGCCTCATACCTTACCAAAATCATCCACTCCCGCCCTTCATATTCTTAGCGATGACTCTGAGCCAGATAATTCCCCCTGCCCCATCATTGAGGAAAAATCCTCACGTAAACGAAAACAAATTCCCTTCTTTCCGCCCTTTTTACAAAAAAAGCGAATAAGTGTCTCAACAAGACCAGCTATTATTGCCACTAACCTAGACCCCCAACCCATCTGACTAATACCCCGTACACCTCCAACCTCCCAAATCCCGAAATCTTTGCCTATTCCACCTACAGGCACTGAAACACAAGAACCAGATGCCCAGGATGTTGTGACATCATCTGTCTCAAATAAAGTAGCTGACACACAAGAACCAACTACCCATTCTGTAGCTGAAACACAAGAACCAGCTACCCATTCCGTAGTTGAAACACAAGAACCAACTACCCATTCTGTAGCTGAAACACAAGAACCAGCTACCCATCTAGTGGCTGAAACACAAGAACCAGCCAAAGCTACCACACAAGAACCAGCTACAGCTGAAACAAAAGAACTAGTTGTTGATATTGACACTAAGATATAGGAATCAGAGGTCCAGGGTGCTGCAACATTACTTTCCTTACATCAAGAAGCTGAAACACAAGAATCAGCTGCCATTCCTGTAGCTGCTCCACAAGAACCAACTAGTGAGGTTGTGACTACCACACAAGAACCAGTCATCCCTCAACCAGAACCAACAATGGCCTCTGTCTTGAAAGAAAATGAGTTTTTAAAGTCTGAACTGGAAGCATACAAGAAAGAACTAGCCAGGGCAAAGGAATCATATGAGAAGGAACTAAATTTGTACACCCTAGCTCGCACATCAACCATGTCAGAAGGGACTACTACAGAGAGCTTATGTAAAGAATATATGTGTTGTCAATGTGGGGATATTTACTATCAAGTAGGCTATAAGGTAATTCAAGTCCCAGTGTTAGGAGCCCCCCCTACTCCTTCAACTTTTGTAGTAAAAAATGAAGAACCTGTTGTTACACAAGAACCAGCTATAGCTGTCACACAAGAACCAGCTACAGCTGAAACACAAGAATCGGTAGGACCTCCCAAGATTAAGACTGAGCCCTGCATTGCAACAAATGAAGCCCCTGCTTTTGTCAACAAATCTGTACAGACAATGCCTATGGAGGAATTCACACCTCCCAGCCAGATCAATCTCCACACTTTTTTGGAACAATCTACTCAGACCTTACCTCACCCCACTACTTGCAACACTGAAACACAGACTCAGCCATGGGATGAGCAGGAAGTAATACAAAAATGAAAGAAAGAGTATGCTGCAACACAGGCTAAAAGCCTGGAAGAGCACAGACAAATCTGGATAAATCATACTTTCTCAAATTGGGAAGCTTTAGAGTAGACACGTCAGGAAGCTCGTGCCCTGAAGAAACAAAACAAAGAGTTGAAAGGAAGATTGGCCCTGGTATTTGACCTGACACAAAAGCTATTGGCTACAAGGAAACCATCTTGCAACTAC
The DNA here is from genome assembly GCA_000966675.3 of Picea glauca. Lineage (NCBI taxonomy): Eukaryota > Viridiplantae > Streptophyta > Pinopsida > Pinales > Pinaceae > Picea > Picea glauca. Next base: position 131,114 of record JZKD02S2258043.1, on the reverse strand, counting down.
TCCTTATTCCTTATGGAACGACTTACATGGTTTCATATCAAATCAATCACAGAAGGCAGACCCCATGCAATACTATACCCAACAAATTTTGTCAAAACATTCACAGAAGCATCTGCTAGGGATCAACACCTCCTCTATGAGGCATATTTCTATAATGAATCCATCCCCGAGAATAGGCAGCTGAACCTTATTCCTCTTGTTGGGGACATCCAGATTCGGGCATTTACTTCATTTCTCCACAATCAGATTATTTTTCAAGATGACTTCATGGATGCTAAGCACAATGAAGACAACCACCTTCTCTGGATAAGACCAGAACCAAAAAATGTAGCTAACTTTGTCATAGAATATTATCAGTTCTTAAAGAAACCAGGGATGACTGAACATGTCCAACAACTACAATCAACAGTGCTTCAAGATTGTCAACACTTCATCAGATCCATAGAGATTGCTGCCCTCCAGGCAAATAACTTTTTTTGGCAACAATCCACTGAGAAAAGACAGGAATACAATCCTTTCAGCCCTACTAACCTTGAGGTAGCAATCTCCAGGGTACCTAACTACATCCAGTGTGTTCAGCAATGTGCTAAAAGCTGGATAGGGTACCGGTTTTATTTTCCTATCCTCTGGTTGCCAATAGAAAGATATCAAATTCATTATAAGTTGCCTAAGAAGACAGAAACAACAGCTTGGCAAAGGTTACAACAGGTCCAAGGGTTCAGAGCGCCAATGGACAGTACCTCCCAGAGCTACTGCTTGAGTAACTTACACGCTCAGAGTCGGTATTCAGACTATGATTCAGAGTGAAGTTGCCTGAGGACATGCAACACCTTGAGTTGGGGGGGATGTTAGGACCACACAATGTACCTTTTTGCCCATAATTTTTGCCACTATTACACTCTTGTTCACTCACATTTAAACCCATATTATCACTTTATATTATCTTTCCAAAGGTATACAACGTCTCTTCTCTTTACTATATGTTTAATCTGTTTTTCATATAATTTTACATCACTCTCATACTTAACCATTGATTAGAAATGTATAAGTGCTGAAACAGTTCAAACTGCAGATTAGCATTTGAGGCCTGTTGCTGAAATAATAAAACAAAGAAGCTGCTACACAGTTCATGGTCGACGATGCTGAAACACAGAAGCTATTACACGGTCCAGGGTCGACGATGCTGAAACACAGAAGCTGTTATACGGTTCATGTTATACGATGCTAAGGAAGCTGTTACACAGTCCATGGTCACGATGCTGAAACACAGAGGAAGCTGTTACACAGTCCAGGACCGACGATGTAGAAAAACAAAGGAAGTCGTTACATAGTTCGTGGTCAACAACAACTCACACAGATTGACTACAACAGCTGCACCGTGAGCCAAGCACCAACCATCGCTGCTACATGAGAAGTGCTGAAACAGTCAAGAGCGCAAATCCCATGGCTGAAACAACCCGCGATTTATGATGCCGAAACAACATGCAACAGTAGCAACAAGAAACTGTCACTCTAGCCGTAACAACAACGCCTCATTCAACACTCATAATAGCATTCTGTTGCGGGAGACTAGGATGTCCTATTTCGGTTTAGAAAGTCGATCTGACTAAGAATAGGACTCAGATATACACTTGTAATTTTTGGATCAATTGTATCGAAGAGATTCCCTCTTTAAATAAGAGGAAATCATCATTCGAGGGACCAGTTTTAGGTACTAAGAAAGTTTCAGAGAGAAGGACGTACTTCATTTTCAGATTGTAATATGATACATTGATAGATGAATAAAAGACTGTTTTGAGCATCCTTCTCTAGCCTTTTCATCTCAGGGGAATCTTGTGAGAAGGGAGGGCCCACCTTCTTCACAAGATTCACCCATTAGTTTTATAGTGTGTTAGTGTGAATTCTGTTTATCCCTTGATTAGTTTCTGTTTTGCTGAAACACTACTTTTATGAATTCTGCTTTGCTGAAACACTACTAAAATCTGTCTTGCTAAGAATTCCGCTTTATTGAGCATTGCATTGTTTTCATGAAAGTTCGTGCTTGGTTAATTGTTAATCATTTTAATTAGCAATCTTGTGTGATGAATTTATGAAGTTTGGTAATCAGAGACTAGAGCTAAAGGTTCCTTCTTAAAGGAAGGAATTAAGGGTTCTGTTCTCTGTTAGAAGTAGTCAGCTTTCAATTATTTTCCTGAGTGTGTCAATTTGAGACTAGAGCTAAAGGTTCCTGCTTAAAGGAAGGAATTAAGGGTTCTTCTCTCTGTTAGAAGTAGTCAACTTTCAATTATTTTCCTGAGTGTGCCAATCAGAGACTAGAGCTAAAGGTTCCTGCTTAAAGGAAGGAATTAAGGGTTCTGTTCTCTGTTAGAAGTAGTCAGCTTTCAATTATTTTCCTAAGTGTGCCAATCAGATACTAGAGATAAAGGGCACATAGACTAGAGCTAAAGGTTCATTCTTAAAGGAAGGAATTAAGGGTTCTGTTCTCTAGTAGTCAACTTTCAATTATTTCCTGAGTGTGCTAATCAAAGACTAGTGCTAAAGGTGCCTGCTTAATGGAAGGGATTAAGGGTCCTGTTCTCTGTTAGATAGAGTTTGCCTTCCATGCATTAATGTTTTAATGAAAGTGTGTTAATCAGAAACAAGGTGCTGGAGTTCTTGCTTGGGAATAGGGTCCTGTTCTCTGGTTACAAAATAGTTGTTCTTTCCTATTGCAGTTGTTATTTTAATGTAATCCAGGATTCTTTAGATTAATCATCTCTTTAAGCTCTACAATAGGTAGGTTTCTTTCTTGTAATTCAAGTCAGAACTTCAGTTTATTCAAGGCAAGTGTGATTAATATAGTTTCCTTTACTACAACTCTAGGTTTCTTTTGGAATTGAGTATACATAGTGCATGGTTACCTTTGAAATAAACAGACTTCCCTGGGTTGAAAATTTATGTAGCACTTGATTGTTTAAATTAATTAAGCAATTATAGTGACCAACATCATTGTAATAAATTTCAGCAAGAAAATATTTATATCTTAGGGAGGTACGGTGGTGCTAGGAGAGGACTCTGGTCCTCTGTTATTCAAGTTGGTGCTTGAATACTAGTAGTTGTATCTTTCATATAGTTGTGGCTAGAAAACCAGGGTATTAGGGTGGTGCTAGGGAGGACTTTTGTCCTCAGAGTTTCAAGTGGCTTCTTGAACAAATGGAGTTGTAGCTTCTATCTGGTTGTAGCTATAAAAACCATGGTGGTAGGGTGGTGTAAGGAAGAACCATTTTTCTTTGCTATACAGGTTGGTACCTGTGTGACTGGAAGTTGGTGCTTGTATCCAGTTGGTGCTGGAACACTCATGGAGTTTGTGCTTCCTTCTAGTGGGTTCTAGAGAAACCAGAGGGTTGGTTCTCTCTACAAGTTGCAACTTGTTAAAGAAGAGGTCATAGCCTCATTTTGAGTTGGTGCTCAAAGATTTATAATGTATAGGAACTAAAAGACTTCCTATCATTCTAAGAAGAAGAGGTTTTCTCCCTTTATGGGTTTTCTCCCTTTATGGGTTTCTTCATGAATATATGTCTCTGTGTATATCATATGTGTGACTGATATTTATTATTTATGTTGCTCATGACTTGCATAATATTGATGATCACTTGGAGAACATTAATAATATTTCAATAGGCATAAAATTGTTTAAGCACAGTAACAACTGATTCACCTCCCCTAATAGTTGTGTTAGTATTTCAAACAATTGGTATCATAGTGGGTTCTTTTTAGCTAAAGGTATATCAATAATCTTAAACATGAAAAGTCATGAAGGAATTTCAATCAATAATCCTCCTATGTTTGATGGAACAAATTTTTCTTTCTGGAAGGTTAGAATGAGAACATACATTATGGCCTTAGGTGTTGATGTTTGGGATGTTGTAGAGACTGGATATATGAAGCCTGTTGTGTTGTCTTCCAAAGATGATAAGTTAGAATTTATCTTCAATGTAAAGGCAATGAATGCTATCTTGAGTGGGCTGGATGAAGTTGAATTTGTAAAGGTAATGCATCTTGATTCTGCCAAAGGGATGTGGGATAAACTCATTAGCAGTTATGAAGGAAATGAGAAAGTAAAAGATGCCAAACTTCAGACATATAGATTGAAATTTGAACAACTAAAGATGAAGGAGGATGAAATAGTTAATAAATATTTCTCAAGAGTTGAGGATATTGTGAATTCCATGAAGGGTCTTGGGGAGAAGATTGAAGATGCATTTTTAGTCCAGAAGATTTTAAGATCTCTACCCAATAGATTTAATCCAAAAGTTTCTGCAATAGAAGAACTAAATGATCTTAAGATTTTGACTATTGATAAAATCCTAGGAACTCTGACTTCTTATGAAATGAGGATAGGTAAATATAAACCCACCTCTAGATAAGCATCATTTAAAGCATATAAGAATGAGGATTCTGAGCCTGATGAAGTTGAAGCAAAATTTGTCAGAAGACTAAAGAAAGGATTAGGAAAGTACCAAGGCAAGTTTCCCTTCAAATGTTTTAACTATGGAAAGATAGGTCACTTTACATATAAAATTCCACACAAGAAGAAGTACCGGAACTATGAAGGTGAAGAGAAGTACAAATACAAGAGATTTCGTAAAAAGAAAAGTTTACATGTAAACAATGATGACTCTTCAGGAGACACAAATAGTGATTCTTCTTGTGAAGATAAGGTTAATGAATTTATGCTTATGGCCAAAGAGGATTATGATAATAAAAGCATAGGAAGTGATGTTGATGATGAAGAATATTTGGTTGACTTGGAAGGATAATTGATCAGTGCCCTAGAAGAAATTTGTAGACTCATATTTAAGAAGAAAAAGAAAAAACAATTCCTGATACAATTTGAGAAAGACAGTAAAAATCCTGATGAAGACTTTGCCCTGCTAAAAGTGGAATTAGAATAGGAAAATAAATAGAGGACATTCTTAAACAACAATTATCAGAGAAGAAGGAAAGATGTGAACACTTGGAAGAAGAGGTAGTAAAAACCAGAAAAGAGATGGAGAAGTTTAAAGCATTGTATCTCCAAAATATTCCAAGCATTAAAGCCTCAACATAACTAAACGACATTTTGAGAAAACATATATCTCCTTTATTGAAGACTGGTTTAGGCTATGTAAGTGGTTCAAGAAACAAAAAAATAGTAAGAAAAGAGCTAGTAAAGATGATCAAGTTCCAAGTTAGTAGACAATCAGACCATGTGCGTACTCTGGCACCAAAAGATAATAAAGACAAGATGATCCCTGATAAAAAACAAAGATATCAGAAGATGGAGAAACAAATTCCAAGAGGAATTCCATCCTTCAGGTACCAAAATTTCTTCCATGGTTACTATTTTTACTACTCTAATTTTGGTCATAAGGTTGCAAATTGTCAAATTAAGTTTAGAGACATGCAACAGAGGAGATCAAGAAATAAACAATCTTTGTAACATAGAACTAAACAACCAATGAGTATAAAAATTTGGACCAATCACTTTGACCTATTGAACAATGAGATCAAATGTTATAACTATCATAACTTTGGCCACAAATTTGCAAACTGTCATTTGAAAAATTAAAAAGCAGATCTAAGGATAAAAGACTTAGCTAGAAATGCCAACACATGGAAAAATAAATATAGTGAAAATTGTGGTCTAGTAATTTCAGCTCAAAGACAAAATAACCCTTGTTATATTGACAGTGGATGTTCCAAACGGATGAATGGAGACAAAAGTAAGTTTCTATCTCTAAGTGAAAGAAAATCAGGAAATGTAGCCTTTGGAAATGATGCACCAGGAAAAATCAAAGGTAAAGGAATGGAAAGTCTAAGTAATGGCAAAGGGAAAGCTCAAGATGTGTTGTTTGTAGATGGTCCGAAACATAATCTGCTTAATGTCAGTCAAGTTTGTGACAGAGGATGTAAAGTTGTTTTCACTTCTAAATATTGTAAAATAAAATCTGTGAATTCAAGATAGTTGATTGCAAAAGGCATAAGAAAAAAAAACAATGTCTATGTTTTGAAAGAAGAAAAAGAAGAATATCACTTAGGAAAGTATGATGAAAGTTGGTTATGGCATAGGAGACTTGGACACCTAAATTTTTATCGTCTAATCAAACATAGAAACAGTGGGGCAGTAAAAGATCTTCCAAAAATATCAAAGACATATGATTATGTATGCAAACCTTGTCAAATAGGAAATCTTAAGAGGACACAGTTTAAATCTAAGAACTTTGCATTAACAGAGAAACCTCTTCAGTTAGTACATATGGATTTATGTGGACCATCAAGGAAGGAAGGTAGAAGAAAATAAAATTACTTCATGTTGATTATTGGTGATTATTCTAGACTTACATGGGTTGCCTTTCTGAAAGAAAAAATTGAAGCATTTGAAAAATTCAAAGTGTTTAAGGCTTTGACTGAGAATCAAACAGGAAACAGATTAAAGGCAGTAAGGTCTGATAGAGGAGGAGAGTTTAGTTCAAGGGACTTCAAAGAGTTTTTTGATAAACATGGGATCAAAAGAGAGTATATTATTCCAAGGACTCCACAACAAAATGGAGTAGTTGAGAGGCATAATAGATCAGTTCAACAGATGACAAGATCAATGATGAATGAAAGGAATATTGTTCAAACATATTGGGTAGAAGAAATTCATATAGTTGTACATATTCTTAAAAAATATCATATCAGACAAAAAGTGACAAGACTCATGAACTATGTTTTGGAAGACCTGATTCAATCAAGCATTTTAAAGTATTTGGGAGTAAGTGCTATATCAAGAACAATGATGACAATATTGGAAAGTATGATGATAGGGCTGATGAAGGTATCTTATTAGGGTATGCTAGAAACAGTAAAGGATACATATGCTATAATAAGAGGCTGCATAAATTGGTTGATTGTATTGACATAAAAGTTGATGAAGAAATCCCAGCACGAGATGTAAGTAGTGTTGAATCAACAACAGAGGATATAGTTGAAGTTGAAGATGAATAGTTCCAATAATAAAAAAGGGAATACTCTTATTCAGATGAAGATACAAATACTCAGGCAGACTCAAATCAACAGAAAACCTCAAATCCTCCCTCCAGAATTAATCAAAAGAATCATCCTGCAAGTCAGATAATTGGTGAAAAAGACAAAGGTGTACAAACCAAGAGAAGGATAATCAAAGACATTGAGCAATCACATATAGCCTTCATATCCATGGTGGAACCCAATAAATTTAATGAATCCAGTAAAGATGTAAATTGGTTAAAATCAATGAATGAGGAACTGGATCAGATTGAGAAGAACAATACTTGGGATCTTGTTCCTAGACCTGCACATAAGAATGTATCTTGTTCCTAGACCTGCAGATAAGAATGTAATTGGCTCCAAATGGGTGTTTAAGAACAAAATGAATGAACAAGGACAAATTGTTAGGAATAAATATAGATTGGTCTATGAGGGGTATGGACAAGTTGAAGGACAAGATTTTGATGAAACCTTTGCACCAGTGGCAAGATTGGAAGCCACCAGAATATTTCTTGCCTATGCATATCATAGGAACTTTAAAGTATATCAGATGGATGCTAAGTCATCATTTCTTAATGGAGATCTAGAAGAATATGTATATGTGGAGAAACCTGAAGGATTTTCACTGACATATAATCTTGACTATGTCTATAAGTTGAAAAAGGCATTATATGGACTGAAACAGGCACCGTGAGCCTTGTATTATAGATTAAACAAATTTCTACAGGACAAAGGGTTCAAGAAAGGTATTGTTGATAGAAATTTGTACATTAAGTATGAAGGTGATGATTTATTAGTTTTTTTAGTTTATGTAGATGACCTTATTTTTGGATGCACTAATGACCCTTCAGTTCAATGGTTTTCTAATTCAACGCAGACTAATTTTGAGATGTCCATGATAGGAGAACTGTCATATTTTCTTGGTTTATGAATCAATCAGAGTTCTGCAGGGATATTTATCTCTCAAGAAAAGTATTTGAAAGAGATGTTAAAATGGTTTTGGATGGAAGATTCTACACATGTGAGCACACCTATGGTGGTTGGTTGCAAGATCAATAAAGATGATATTTCACCTGATGTTGATCAAAGAATATGTCGATCAAAGATAGGTAGTCTTCTGTACATCACAACATCTCGTCCTGATATAATGCAAGTTGTTGGAATGGTAGGTCATTATCAGTCTTCTTCTAAACAAAGTCAGTTAGCAGCTGTCAAAAGGATATTCAAATATTTGAAGGGTACAATGACTTATGGTCTCTGGTGTCCTAGAAATCATAATTTTCAATTAATTGCATATTCATATACTGATTGGGCAAACTGTTTGGATGAGAGAAAGAACACCAGTGGAGGTGCATTCTTCTTAGGTGATTCACTAGTATCATGGCTTAGTAATAAGTAGGGATCTATTTCATTATCAACTACAGAGGCCTAGTACATTATTGTTGCTACTTGATGCACTCAGATTTTATGGATGATACAGACTCTTGCAGATTTGAAGGTAACTTATACTGATCCAATTCCACTTCACTGTGATAACACCAATGCCATTAGTGTATCCAAGAATCCCGTTCTCTATTCAAAGATGAAGCATATACCAATAAGGTATCATTTTCTCAAATATCAGGTTACAAATAGAGTTGCTCAGCTGAATTATGTTCCTTCCATAGAACAAATTGCAAACATCTTTACTAAACTCCTAGCCAAGACACCATTTGAATATTTTTCATCAGAAGTTGGGTTTCATCCCTTCTCTCACCTAAGAGAGTCCATCTTGTCAGGGGGAGTATGTATTGGTTTAATATATGATACCTCCAAAAATTACTGCAAAAACTCAAGGGGAGCATGTTTTCTTTTACATTGATGTCAAAGGGGGAGAAACAATGTGGTCTAGATGCTACAGGTGGAGGTCTAAGCAGAATAGTGCAGCCTTTCAGGGTTTCCATCAATGCCAAAGGGGGGGATTGTTGGCATGTTTTATAGGTAGAGTGTGCTTGTCATTGATGGCAAGAACAACAACGATGATGGAAAATAGGAACACCATAAGCTCAGGAGGAGAAGCGAACAATATGCAGAGATCAAATATTAGAAGGGAAACCGCAGTACAGAAACGTGATCAGGATCAAAATATCCACAAGACAAACTAGGACCATTGAGAATTCGAATACTTGAATACATGATAGCCATTGGATCACTTTTGAGAGGATGGACAGGATAAGATGAAAGATCTGAGATCTCAATCATTCAAATTTTTTTCAGCCGTCGGATCAAATTAAGTGAAGGATAGGATAAATTGGGCACAATGTTTGAGAATTTGATTATCCAACTCTCTATCAGCCGTCAGATCAAATTAATTGGAAGGATAGGATAAGTAAAGATGGAGAACCATTGGATTTAATCCAAGGAAAAGATGCATCGTAGAAAGATCGAGTCATTGATCTAAGAGCTTGATCAAACAAACATCATTCGTTTCGGGTCTGAAGTTATACTGAGGTTACGCTCTGAAAAAATATCACTTCAAAATTTTTTTTGTTTGAGATTTGAAATACCTGAAGCCCAGAGAGTCGGAGAGAAGAAGTAAATCTCGATCGTCCGATCATTCAAAATAAATCTCAGTCGTCATATCATCTAGAGTAAATCTCAGGCATTGGATCGTCTAAAGTGGATATGGGCCATCTGATACAGAAGAGACATGGCGTAAATCTGTGGATTTTGGGTAATGTCCCGAAGGAATCCTCAACCATCTGATTCAAGGGGACACACGTCATTAGATCATGGACTCTAGGTGAAACTCTTCAGGAGAAATAGAGTGTAGAGGAGTTGAGTCTCTCGAAGGCCAAAGTCCCGAAGTGAACAAGGACCGTTGATTTGAGGAGGACACAGGGCAGGAATCTGTGGACTCTGGATAAAAGAATTCTGGGAGAGCGTGAAGGTTGAGAATTGAAATTTCCAAAGCCCTGAGTAGAGAAGCAGATCTTGACCATTGATCGAGAAAGGGGAAATAGGACCATTTATCTAGTTGAGAGTTAAAATCCCCTAAGTAGAGGCAGAGCAATCGATTGAGAAGGACACGTATCTACAGATCATCGACTCTGGAAGATTGACATACAGAGGAAAGAAGGGTTTGAGATTTGAAACTCTAGGAGCCCGGATCACGAAGGAAATCATAGTCATTGATTTAGGAAGGTTAGATCTGATCCACAGAACTTGAGAGGACATATTTGAACCATTATTTCAGGAGCACCGTCAAGATCGTGAGATCGACGGTCCAGTCACATTGCGGGGATTGAAGGTGCCTAAACTTTAAAGTTTTGAAGGCAGGCTGCAATCAAAACCATGGTATCGACAAAGGCATACGTGGATCTCTATAGTGAATTATGGGGAAAAAAGTGAATTCCCCTCAAACCACATGTCGTCGTGCCCACAATCATGTGGTAACATGAGAGCATTGCCCAAGGTCACATCAATGGAGGATTGACGAAGGAGTTACCACTGCCAGGCTCCACATCGAAGGTTACGCATTGAAAAGTCAAAAAGCATCTCAATGTATAATCCAACGACATTGATCAAACCGGATCTGATCGAAGGGTTGTTGTTTCATATCGTGATTTATTGATCATTTACAATTCAGTTACACTAATTGAATCATTGTTCCTGAGCTATTGAATCAATGTTCCTGAGCATTTTTTAGATTCTCGACTTGACTGTTGAAGATGCAGAGTCGTAACGGATGATGAGAGCAGGAATAAAAGAAAAATGTTGTGACAAAGAGAGATTGTTTTTTTTCCTGTAAAAAGTAGTCGAACTATAAGCATTGAATATCACATCATGAAATGAGGGAGAAAATGCAGAGATGAAGAACATAAGCTAGACAAAGAAGAAATGCTGAAAACAACAGACTGTATGAGAACTTAAGAACAATAAGATGTGAGCAGGAAGACAATGATGCAGGCAGAGTAGACCAGTGTAGCAGAGCAGTGATGAGACTGGTAAGCCATTGACAAATACTGTATCATTGTAATAAATTTCATCAAGCAATGATTTATATCTCAGGGTGGTAGGGTGGCGCTAGGAGAGGACTGTGGTCCTCTATTATTCAATTTGGTGCTTGAATACTAGGATTTGTAGCTTCCATCTATTTGTGGCTAGAAAACCAGGGTAGTAGGATGGTTCTAGGGAGGACTGTTGTCCTCAGATTTTCAAGTGGGTGCTTGAACACTAGGAGTTGTATCTTCCATCTGGTTGTAGCTAGAAAAACCAGGGTGGTATTGTGGTGCAAGGAAAAACCATTTTTATCTGTTATATAGGTTGGTGCATGTGTGACTAGAAGTTGGTGCTTCCATCCATTTGGTGTTGGAACACTCAAGGAGTTGGTGCTTCCTTCTAGTGGGTGCTAGAGAAATTAGAGGGTTGGTTCTCTCTACAAGTTGCAACTTTTTAAAGAAGAGGTCGTAGCCTCATTTTGAGTTGTTTCTCAAATATTGATGATGTACAAAACTTAAAAGACTGCCTATCATTCTAAGAATAAGATGTTTTTTCCTTTATGGGTTTCCTCATGAATATATGTCTCTGTGTATATCATATGTGTGACTGATATTTATTATTTTTGTTGTTTGTGTCTTGCATAATCTTGACTATCACTTGGAGAACATTAATAATATTTAAATAGGAATAAAATTGTTTAAGCACGGTAAAAATTGATACACCCGCCCCCCCCCCTCTCAGTTGTCTTAGTATTTCCAAAACACACCTCCACAAGTGGGGACATTTATTTAATGTTAATTTTCCTTTGCAGGTCTTTGAATTTTTAGGAGAAGCATTGCATTTCTCTCAATAGCTCTTTGGGATAGCATTTGGAAGGTTCATAAGTAGAATTTTATCTTTTTCCAGCTATCTCCCCTCTAGGCCTTCAACCCCTTCTTCCCATGAAATGAGGGACAACCCCTTCTTGGTTCAGTACACCCAAAAATCCCAAAATGTGATGAGATGAGGGGAGGGACTGTGGGAAGTGACAAGTATGGTCACGAATGACACAATGAATCATCAAAAGGACCTCCCAAAAGCATCCCTATCCCTAAGGGTGACCCACTTACTAGGGTGCAGTGTCAATCGTCAAAGTGAAATAGGGAAAAGAGCATAATGTCCAAGAAAACATCACATAATCAAAAGAAGTAATAGATGCAACAAAATCAAATGCCTCAAATATTGAAATGACACTCACCAAAATACCTGACTTGTACCTCATGGAGAAATTCAAAATGTCTTCCATAGGGCAACTGATGTGGTGGATACCATCATTACAAACCTTGAGCTTTTGTGGTGAGGTGGGTATATGTTTGTGCAAGTGGACACTATTGTCCAAGCTGACTCTCGATACTCCATGTCTGCAACCTGAGGGCCTTGAGACATCATCTCCTAAGTTATCCCTAGGAGTTGGGTATAACATGGTTCACAAGATAATCTTATAGTATAAAATCAAGTCAACAAGCTTGGATTGAAGGTTTGTGAACATCCTAGCCCATATCTATTGAGATGGGTAAACAAGGATGTAGATATCAAGGTAACAAAATAGTGTAAGATTAAATTTGTTGTAAGTGTTGATTTTATTGATGAGGTGGAATTGGATGTAGTACCCCTTGACATATGTGGAGTAGTGTTTGGAAGCCCCTACATGTATATGAGGGATAAAATCTTCATGCAGAGAGCCAACCAGTACAGGATAACCAAGGATAGGAAGTCCTACATCATAAACACGCATAAAGGTAAGTCAAAGATCTCATTGGTAACGAACAACCACCCCAAGAGTTTGATTAGTTCCAGTAATAAATATGTTTTACTTTTATTAAGAGAAAATAATTTTAAGGATGAGTTGATAAGACTAAAGGCATCCTTAGAGGGGTGTGATAAAGAGAAAAAAACATCAATTGGAGAATTTTCTACAAGCATATAGAGAAGTGTTCCATGAACCTAAAAGGATGCCACCCAAGAGGGAAGTGGATCACGAAAATTTAGTTATTTCCAGACTCCCCATTGTCGAATATTGGGTTGTATAGACAATCCATTCTAGAAGAAAATCAAGTGAAGAAGTATTTGCAAGAGATATTAGACCAAGGTGTGATTTGACCAAGAACCTCACCTTGTGGGTCACCTATCATAATTGTACCAAAGAAGGATGGGACTTGGGAAATGTGTATAGACTACAGAGAATTGAATAAGATTACTCTAAAAAATTTGTACCCTCTACCCGAGATCGATGATCTGTTATATCGGTTGTAGCGCAAAAAATATTTCACCAAGTTGGATCTCAAATGAGGATACCACCAGGTACACGTCATTGAAGAAGACACCTAGAATACTTCCTTCAAGACAAGGAAAGGTTTGTATGAATGGTTGGTCATGTCATTTGGTTTATGTAATGCACCAACTACATTTATGAGATTGGTGAATGTTGTAGTACACCCATATCTAGATTCATTTGTTGTAGACTATTTGGATGATATGTTGGTTTATAGTGCTACCTAGGAGGAGCACATATCACATCTCATGCATGTTTTAGAGACTCTGAAGAAACCCCAACTACTGGCTAACCTCAATAAATGTGAGTTTTCTCAGTAGTCATTGGTGTATTTGGGGTATGTGACTGGTGGAGGGGATCTCAAGATAGATCCCACAAATATTGAGGCCATCATGAAATGACATGTTCCTACAATTGTCATTGAAGTTAGGAGTTATTTTTGGTAGCACGATACTATCAATATTTCATAGGTTCATTATTAGCAGTACTTGCACCACTCCACACCTTAACAATGAGTGGTAAGAGTTTCTAGCGGGGGGTAAATTAGCAAAATGATTTTGATGAGATGGAAAAACAAATCAGTCGAGCACCAGTTCTCACATTACCAAACTTGAAAAATCCTTTTGAATTGGAGGTAGATGTAAGTAGGTATGCCACGAGAGTATTTTTTATGTGAGGAAGGCATGTATGATATCATTATGAAATATTTCATGGGGAAGTTATCAACTACACTACCTATGACAAGGAAATATATGCCTAGGTTAAAGTTGTCAAGAAGTGGAAGCACTATTGTATGGGCAAGGAGACTATCATCCACACATATCACCAACTGCTATAGTATTTGCAGGCCTAGAGTAAGAAACATCAAACTAGACATTACAAGTGGATGGGATTTTTACAGTAATTTCATCTAGTCATAAAGCATAAGAAGAGTAGAAAAAATAGGTCAAACAATATGTTTTCAAGGCCACCCGTGTCCAATATTCTAGCTTTGGGAACTCTAATGAACATGGATCCTTTTACCCATGATGCATACAGAGAGGAATACATATAAGAATATGACTTCAATAATCTTTTTCAACAAAGACATGTTTATTTTCCATAACCTAGCACCCGACCATTAATTCCAAGAAAAACACATTTACTGAATAATAGTACAACTAGGTTGTTAACGATAAATTTAGCAAAAGCATTAAACGGAAACCAAACACATTTGCATATGTAATCTTGGGTAAATACCCCTAGAAAAAACCTTGCAGGAAAACCAGATCTTTGATTATTTTATTGCTATAAAATCAAGGCTCTCGTCCTGAGATAATAACCCTTCAGGGGAGAAAAAAATTAAGAAATAGGCAAGACCTACAAACCTCAAGATCAGTCCTTCGATATTGTTGGTTGTCCCTTTGCACCCTTTCCTTATCCCATGCCCTTGCACACCTGAATGTTTACTAACTCTTTGTGTACCACCACTATTTCTCCTCCTCTCACTTAGGTTTCCTTTTATAATCTTGATATTTGACCAAATAAATCACTAACCAAAACCCTAGATCTCCAAAGTGATCAAATGTTGAGATATTATCTAACCTTCACTTTTAGATCCAATAGATAGGACTTAATTTAATTCAATTAAGTTACTAATGCCAAAAAATCAGAAATTTAACTTAATTAATCTCCATTAATTCTAAAGGGTCATTCACTTTAATTATTCACTTAACTAAGGTTAATTCCCTAAGTCCTGAGAGGAATTAGACGACTTCCATGTGCTAGACACAAGTCAATGTGGAAGTACCTATATGATTCTACTAAAAACCTCAGCACTCTCTCTTAGCAAGGAAGGTACTTCTACTACCTGGAGTTGGCTCTGTCTTTCTTGTCAGATCTACTACCTTGGTTTCTCTCCAATCCACCTGATTGGATGCTCCCTTTGAAACAAAATTTATCCCTACCATCTCACTCGAACCCGTCTTTGAATACTTCCCTATAATCATGATATTAGAAGCCTCCTTCTCCTAAGAATCATGCATGGTAATCTCGTACCATGACTTCTTCTGGATAGACTCAGAAGTTTTCTCCTTCCCACCTGAGCCTAAATGTTGACTCCCTCTAAGTTTCTCAACCTTCAGAGCTAATTTCTCCTTGTTCTCTTCCATTGTGTTGCTTGTCATAGATCATATAGCTTGGCCCTTTATCCTATACAAGTTTATCTCTCTAAATCCAAGAAAAATTGTTGTGTCTGAGCTAAATCCTCTGGAACATATCAATGCTTGTCCATCCCGAAAAAATACATCAAATACCTTATTTTTAGTTACTAAGATTGAGAGAACACTCCTCCTAAGTTTTGACACTTATAACACATTTTTCATTCACAATATTCCTTAAGATTCCATTCGGAATTGCATTGTTCCATTTCCCTTCACTACATGCTTGGTCCCCATAACAAGTTCCACACACATATCTAAGCCAGAATCTATGAATCTCTTGAATAACTCTCGTGCTCCTTTCATATGACATGTGCATCCACTATCTATTAGCCATGCACCGACTGATATTGTTCCCAAGGAAGTATAGGAAACAAGTAAGAACTCTATATATTCAAAATTATTGGCAAATTCATCCACTTGAGCCCTTTCTGACATGACTACCTCTAGTTGCATCATGTTTCTTCCCTTATTCCTCTCCTAGAATTGTGAAGCACAATGTCCCTTCTTATGACAGTGAAAAAACTTGACCTTACTTAGGTCCTTCCCTTTTCCATCTTGTGAAGATGAATATCCACCTGTGTTCATATTTACCTTCCCCTTGTCCCTCCTTTCATGACTGAAAAGTGCAAGGTTCTCCCCATCACCATCCTCTAGTGGGCCTCCTAGAGCCTCTCGATGAGTCTCCTCCTAAATGCAATCATCCCAAAATTTCCCAAAGTTTGAAATATTCTCTTGAGCATAGATTCCTTCGATGAATGAAGTCCAAGGCTTAGTGAAACCATTTAAGGCCGCCCTCACAGACTCCAAATTTTTCATTTTCTTGTCGAATTCCCCCAGTTGATCATAAACATGATTGATCCTAGTGAGATAATTGGTCATTGAATCAGTCTTGGACATCTTGGTGTTTCTAGGTTGGTCCCTCAATACCATCTTTTGGTTCTCATTATTACTCTAAAATAGATTCATCAGAGTCAACAACATCTCATGGGATGAATTTTTCTTGGATAGATGAGGAATGAAATGATCCCTCACCGAATATAAGATCATCCACAATGAATTGGACTCACTTGACTCATGCTTGGCCAGCTGTGCAAGATCTTTCGGTGCAATCACTATAGTCTTTGTGTGACTCAACAGTCCATTCTCCCTCAAGAGAAACATGATCTGTGTTTTCTATGGAAGAAATCTAGAGGCACCCTTCAACCAGTTGTCATAGCTCAACCCGGCTGATGCCATCTCCAATATTTGATCTAAACACTAAAAATTTTGCCTAGCCCCTTAGGCATGAAAACCAAAAAAAAGTTATGGTTTCCCAAGACTCATTTCCCACTACCCGGACCTACTTCCCGTTGCTCGAATTCATTTCCTAGTCATTTTCCAATTGTCGAGACCCTACTACCAAAATTTTGTTTAGGATACCTGAGCTTCTTGATCACTACCCAAACTTTTATAGGCTACCCAAGACCTTTTCTGGGCACTACCCAACAATTATTTTGGGCTGGTCGATCCCTCTTGGGATGCTCGATGGCTCTGCTGGGATACTTGAGGATCTCTTCTACATATGGCTTGGCGACCCTGTCCATTTTTCCTGGTGGATGACTATCTAGTTTCCTTTATTCTCCCATCATTTCCTTTGGCTGTCGATGGTTGCATCCATGCATACCAACACTCTTTGTTGCATGGAATTTTTAGTTGGAGTTTTCTAGCCCAACTGGTGGCTAGCTCGATCAACTAGTTTCTAATTGTTGTGCCTATGCTACCCATATCTGGTTCCACTTCTGTTGGTAGCTGAGCTAGTGTGAGTGTCGACTAGTTTGCTCCACTCCCCATATTTCCTTTACTCTACACCTCATTTCTACTAGTGAATATAGTTATCGATTGTCAGTTGTGGTTATCAGCCTTTCCCTTATGATTGACACTCCCCGCCCAATTGTCAATCACTTGACACATTTGCGACTCCCAACAGCCTAAAACATCAACAACCTCAGCCCATGTGTTCAACTCACACACACTACAACTCATGAAATGTGCTTGCATGGATCTTCTACAACAGTCCACAACCGTACAACATATGGTGGCAGTTGTATGACTATTCCTTTCCTTTTAAAAAAAAATCAAATTAAAACCCTACATCTTGCACCTGCAAAAAAAACAATTCTCCATGGGCCTACAATAAAATGGTTTATGCTGCTAATAATCTTGAACTTCAATGCAACTTGGTTTTTGTTAGCGACCAAGCTCTGATTCCATGTTAATTTTATAGAACCTAGAACCCGACCATTAATTAAAATCAAAACACATTCACTGAATAATAATACAACTAGGTTATTAATGATAAATTCAGCAGAAGCATTAAACAGAAACCAAATACATTTGCACATGTGATCTTGGGTAAATACCCCTGGGAAAACCAAACTTGTGATGATTTTATTGCTATAAAATGAGATCACCCATCTTGGGATAATGGCTCTTCAAAGAGAATACAAATCAACAAATATCTAAGCCCTACAATCCTTAAGATCAATCCTTCGATCTTCTTGGTTGATTTTTATATCGCTTGTTGTCCCTTTGCACCATTTCCTCGGTGCTTGCCCCTACACACCTAAATGTTTACTCACTCTTTGTGTACCATCACTATGTCTCCTCCTCTCACTTAGGATGTCTTTTATAATATTTCTATTTAACCAAATCAATCACTAAACAAACCCTAGATCTCCAAAGTGATCAAAGGTTGAGATCTAATCTCACCTTCACTTTTATATCCAATGGCTAGGACTTAGTTTAAGTCACTTAAGCTACTAATGAAAAAAAGTTAAGCATTTAACTTAATTAATCTCCATTAATTATAAAATGTCATTCACTTTAATTATTCACTTAACTAAGGTGAATTCCATAAGTCTTTATGATGCAGGAGCATCGCCAACAACAAGCGAGCGTGGGACAAAATGCCAATGCATTTTGGCACATGATGAATTGTTTGAAATTTTTTTGACCAAACTTAAATGAGATAATTAAGAAAGGGTGTATTGGTAGATTGTAATCAGACCTTGAGCGTCCCGCTCTTGTCTGAAGGACTAAGAGGCATTTATGTTAATGAATGTAGGTAGGTAGCTTTGAATTCTAGATTAGACAGTTTAGAGAGAGGAGGGAAATGGGATATAGACACCCTCATTTGTATCATTGTAACATTAGCAGCATAATCAATCAAGATAACATAGAGAAGAAGAAGCAGAGAGCTATGTAAAGAAGAACCCCTGTACATAAGTTCTGGATTAATACAAAGATCTTTAGTTCAGACTCATGGTGTCCAATTGCTTTCTGTGTTGCACATGCTTATTGATATATGCTTGTTTACTCTCTGTTATGCATTTTCTTTGATGTTTGAATGTTTGATTTCATATTTAATGTCTAAAATCTGAAGAGAGGGAGAGTAAGGAATGAATTTCAATTGTTTCTCTATCTAAACAAAAGTTTTCCTGCAAGGAGTGCAGTGAAATTGTCCGCAAGGTGTCCGTTGACAGAAGTCAAAGTTCGTCTCTGCAAGCTTAGGAGGGATAACATTGTTCTCATTCTCGCAGACGTACAAGCTAAGCACATGAGTCATGCAAGGAGTGCACAGGCCGAGTGAAGTCTCAGTGTTTGCAACTTGAGCGAAACTGTTGAAATACTGCTGTCACAAGGAGTGCGCAGAGTCGAAGAGGTTCAAATACTTGGAAGTATTTGAAGAATTGCCGCAAGGAGTGCATGCAGGAGTCTTCTTGAAGACTCGAGTTGTGGAGAAAAATCAAGAGGGATAGTGCCTTCAAGTGTTATAAGGAGGTGAAACGACGTTGTTTTGCAGGTGGATAAGTTTGGCAAGGAATATCGTGTTCATTTCACAGGATTCGTCAAGGAGGCATTGGACGGTCGGAATTCTCTGTGGAGAATTCACGAAGTTTCGAGAGTTGTCATATCGTGTAGAGGAGCAAGGGAATTACGGGTTAAAATATTTGTATCAAGATTCACGAGGTTGTGAAAAGCGAAGTTGTGACACCGTGAAATAATCTGAGCCACCCATTAGAAGGAGGAAACGTGTCGTGAGATCACCCGTATCAGGGATTCATACATCGGAGGTTGAAAAGGGAATTCCTTCAACTTCACGAGTTGCGAAGCTGTGAAGAGAATCAGGACTGTCCATCTGAGAGTGGACAGGTGGTGTACTTGCCGACACAGAGGTCAGACCTTATTGACCAATTCAGGGTTTCGTGGGTTGAAGAGACGAAAGTTCAACATCAGAACTCATGAAGTCATGAGGTACGAAACTCCAAAAAAAGGTGGGAAGTTCCATCATGGGACCCGCATTGACGATGTGTCAGAAATTCACCATTTCGGCATATCAGAGGATAATAGGTCGAGAATTTTGTCCCGAAATTCCCGAAGTTGCGAGTGGCGAAGTTGCAAAAGAATCTAAGTCGTCCATCAGTGGAGGATAGATGGAAGAGATCAAGGGATCTCATGAACTCGAAGGTTCATCAGGTGAGATCCCAAAAACTTGGGTGCTCCAAGTCACGAGTGGAGAAATCGTGAGCAACGAGTATAGTCGTTGGATCTAGGTTACAAGAGGATCATTGGATCATAAGCCCCATCGCATTTCGTGCATTTGGGGGTTCATAGGTTGAAAGGAGTTGGTTTCGACATCATAAGTCCTGAAGTATCGAAATCTGGGCACGAGGGACACGTGGTAGAACCAAAAAGTGGGCCTAGGAAGTAGACAAGTGGACACGCACTGCCTAGAGAAAGGAGTCAATATTCTATTGAGTTCTCGCATCTTGGGAATTTGTGAGACAGGAGTATGTGAGCTCGACGGTGAAACTCGCAAAGTGGCGAGCTGGGAGAGGTGATGGCATTTAAGCCTAGCCGATGGTCACACACACAAAAGGTGCTGACAGAGAAGGAGCCGTAACCATTTCACGATCTCAGGTATCGCATATTTGAGAAGGAAGAGTCGGGAGTCACGACTCGCAAACTCGTGAGATTGCGAGTTGCAAAAAGGACCTATGGATCAATAAAATTGAGATTCTCGCGAGGAATCGAAAGAGCTGATCCGACTCAAGGGGATAGAGAATGATCTTGTGAGTGGATCTCGGTCCAAGGGCCAATAGGTCTGCGCCACTTTAGAGGCATTAGATGACTTCCATGTCTTACACACAATTCAACGTGGAAGTACATGTTTGATGCTACTAAAAACATCAACAATACATGGCCATACTCATATAGAAGAATGTGATGGAAATTCTAACTATCATTTCCAAAATGGGTTACTCTACAAGCTCGACATGCTCTATGTCCCTAAAGGTGAATGATTGTTGCTTATCATAGAAGCTCACACCTCCATGGTTGTAGGAATTTTTGGTTTTGGGAAGACAAATTCCAACTTATAGAGGTATGTGTACTGGAACAAGATGCAAGAATATGCTGCACAATGTATTAGAGGATGTATACTTTTTTGTACCCACAAGCCTAATAATAGGAAGAAAGAATTTATATTGATTTTTTGGGAAGTTTACCAACAACCAGGAAGGGACATGACTATCTATTTTTGGTAATTAATAGGTTGAGAAAGATGTGAATTGTCGTTCCTTGTAAAAATACTAACAAGGGACATGAAGTAGAAAATATGTTCTTTGAATGGGTTTGGGTGCACTTTTGGATACCAAGGAGCATCATCTCAGACAGGGATACCATATTTCTGAGTACATTTTGGACTACATTGTGGGAGAATATTGACATTAAGTCGAAGAGATCTATAACATTCCATCAACAAACAAATGGGAAGACAAAAGTAGTCAGTGGGACTTTGTGCAGCTTTTGTGGGGTTAAAATTAGAATCTTTTGAATATCTGGGATGAAAATATGATTTATATACAACACTCTTATAATAGAGCAATCCACACTTTTACTAGTAAGTCACCTTTTGAAACTTGTTGTGGATATTTTCCACCTTCACTCTTGGATGTTATATATGGGAAGAAAGGAGGAGTGAGGGAGGACCTAATAGGAGATGCATTGAGAACATAAAACTTTGTTGAGAAGATTAGGCTGATCCATTTGTAAGTATGGGAGACGTTGAAGAAGTCACGCGAAAAGTATAAGGATAGATATGATCAACACATAACCAAGAATTCATTCAAGGTAGGAGATAGAGTTTGTCTACAACTGAAAAAGGAAATACTATATCGTCCTAGTAAGAATACCAAGGCTCTGTGGTAAGGGACTTTTGAGTTATTAGAGAAGGTGTGGAATAACGCCTACAAACTCAGTCTACCCCCATTCATGCACATTTACTTAGTAGTGAATGTGGAGAATTTGAAACTCTATGAGCCTTCCATATTGTATTAGGAGGAGGATAAGGTCCTACCTACCATATATGACTTATCACCAAATTCTCAATCATAGTTTGCAAAAGACACAATTTTGTAGAGGAAGTCCATAACTACAAGATAGGGACAACATGACCTTTGGAAAATTGAGTAGAAAGGACACAAATTTCCTCACCTCATTCAGTAAATATTTTTGGGACCAAAATCCTCCCTGAATGGGCAGGTATGATCCAAATTGGATCATTATATTATTTTCCATCTATCTTGATGCTTTCAAAGTAAAAATAAATTGAGGAATCAACTTGCAGGGTCATTTTAGCGATAGTTCCCAATTTGGAAAATTTATGTTGAAAATCATACAAAATCTTCTAGATCCATTTTAAGGAATCAAATGAACTTTTTCTTACCTACTCCCTATTCTTGGGAAATATTCCATATTCTACACTCTAAGACCTTTCCTACAAGTTGACCTACGGTGTTGACCACCATGGAATGAGAGGTTGCCAAGCCAACCCTCATTACTCATGCATATGGGCCTAGCCATGTTAGGAATTTCAAGAATATTCTAGAATTTCAAAAAACTCATCACAATTAAGGGTTGAGGAAGTCAAAACCTACCCCTAGATGGCTATCGAGCTATGTTAAATACCGGTCCAGTAGGAAGAGAAGGGGTTCCATTATTTAGCATTGTATTTGTTCCATACTTGAGAAGAGAACCTAGGAGTGGTATTTTGAGAGAATAAAAGAGGAGGATAGATCATATATAATCCATACATGCCATGGTGTCAAAGGAAACTCCACAAAGAGTACCTCTTTCTTTGTACTTTCATTTGAAGAAAAGAGGGTAGGGTGGCCTCACCTTCTAGCTTAGTTTTCTCCTATATTGGGTTTCCTAGGTTATATCTTGTGTTTATTTGTGGATGGTGTGTGCATATTTATTTTTATTCTCTGTTTTTCTTATTTCATATGTTTCATACATTTATAAAATTGGTAATTAAATAATCCGATATCTAAAGGAAATTAACCTTTACAATAAATATTATAGTATTTTTATTAGATCTTTTGTGATGAACTGTGCAGTGGAATATCCACAATAGTTTACAGATCAAAATTTATTTCTCAATAGATGCTATTAAGGAACAAGACTTCTATAGTTTACATTATTAATAGAGACATGAGGGTGAGATAGCTTACCAAGTTCATAGAGTTAAACAATCAAATCATTTTCATAGGGATGAATGTGGAGGATAAGGAGTTGGTGTTCGTTGCCTTGAATGGACTTACTCCATCTTGGATGCCTTTTATCCAAGGTATTTGTGCTCATGATACCTTGCCGATTTTTTTGAATATTTGGGATAACCTTGTGCATGAAGAGATTATGTTGAAACCTATTTAGTACAACAAAACAGAGTAGAAGAAGTAGCCTTTGTTGGGAAGATGAAGAAGGGAAGAAATAAAGGGATCAATAAGGGTAAGAAGGAATATTTAATTCTAGGAAATAAATACTTGAGTAAAATGAAATGTTCTAGGTTCCACTAGATGGGACATTGTGCCAACCAATGTCTATATTAAAAAGGGAAGGAAAAACAAGTTGTATCAAGTACTTTAGTAGGATTGGATGAGGAATCATCTCAGCTTGAGACTTCCTTATCCATGGTTTTTTGTTTATCTTCTAACACTATGTCAAGTGATACCAATGGCATGTGGATAGTGAGGCATTGAGACATATGAATTATGATATGAAACTATTCAATAGGATTTAGGAGGAAGAGGGAGCTCTAGATGTGGAATGACGATACTTATCTTATGAGAGGATTGGGATCTATTTCCTTCCAGATGCCTTTAGTTGATGTTCTTGAGTTGAATTTTGTTATATTTGTTCTGAAGTTGAAAAAAATATTCTTTCAATTTATTATTTATTGATAATCAGTGTAGAGTTTCATTTGAAGGACAATAATGCACTACTAGTGATTGTAGCCTAATTATTCCGAGGACTTTAGCTAGAGGTATGTGAGTTGGTGGAATTTACAAGTTTCTTGTTGAATCTGTGACACTTGTAATTCTAATGAGAAGCTCAACGAGACTTCTAAATTTGAGGAGGCATGTGTATAATATTCATGAGGGGATGCTATGGAGATAAGTTTAGAACTTATTGTCAAATCACTGATTGATTTCAGGCTTGTAGTTTATGGGAGCATTGTATAGTATTGGGATAGAGTTGTTATATTATCATGGAGAGAGGGAATTTACCAAATGAGAATATTTCTCTAGTTACTAGAGGATTCTCTTGAGATGAAGGATTTGACTATGTTGAGGTATTTTCTTCTATTGTCCAAGGTTTTGAGGTGCATTGGCAAGCTACCCATGATTACAGGTATTTTATAGCCATCTGTGGGTTGTTTCTTATACCATGAGATTGGTATTTCATAATGGATGGAATTTTTACAGTTGTTTATATTTTTGGTTTTGATAGATATGATCCACTTATATTGGTCTTCTATGCTAGCAAAAAATACTAAGACAAACATTTGAACCCCATTGGTCTTCCAAAAGTATTTTTTTTTTTTCTAGATTCTAATGCATAAGAAAGATTTAAGAGGAGAAAACCTGATAAAAAGAGGTATTGTTGGACCTCACAGATGCCCCCTGTGTTGTAGCGCTATTGAACCTATGGACCATTTGTTTGTGGAATGCCTGTTTGCTCAAGAATCTTGGAAGATCACCCTTTAAGGTCCCAATTTCATAGCTCCATCACATACTATAGTTACAAACCTTTATTCCTCATGGAAGGCGAGATATCCTCAAGAGGTACAAAGCAATTCAATATGGCATAGAATCTTGCAGGCCATACCCAAATATTTATGCTGAAAAATTTGGCTAGCGAGAAACAACGATATCTTCAACAGTTCTCCTTCCATGGTGGCCATTAAAGAAAAATAACTCCTCCTAGAAACAATGACATATCACCCTCTCAAGAACGAAAGCTCTCTCCTCCTCGAAGAAAAGAACTGGCTAGGAGCTATTATAATCCAAAATAGGAAAAAGATCATTGCTTGTCCTCTAAGCACCCCAGGTTGGTGTTTAAGAGAAACAGGTGCAGTATTTCAAGCATGGTGGCGGAAGCAAGGAAAATAAACTATATTTTTTTATGACGCCTGCAAAGGAAACCCAGGGAAAGTAGGAAAAGGTGGAGTGATTTACTCCTCTGATGGACAAATAAAAGATATCTTCAGCTGGGGTTTAGGTCAGAGAACTAATAATCAGGATGAAATCCTCGGGCTATTAAAAGAATGGGAGATATAGTGGGAAAATGACATTAACGAAATTCAAGTTTTTGGGGATACAGAAATTTTGATAAAAACAATAAACTCGAAAGACAACTTCAACAACCCAACGCTCAACAAGACTCTGTAAAGACCGAGGTATGTGTGCAAGAATTATCCAACTCCCACTTCTACCACATTCTATGAGGATCGAATATGGAAGCAGATGAAAAGGAAAATATAGGTTGTCTCAAAGAAAATTCAACAAAAATGAGGAAGCACCTACATGGACCTCTATCCCATAGCTTTGGGAATACCTCAATCTTTGGCAATGAAAGAAAGAGTTATGTTATATCTCAAAAAAGTAGACAATTGATTCATTGCAATGATGGTTGTTTAGGCCTTGGCCCAATCGATATCTAATCAATAAACAAAAAATTATAATTGTTTTAGTTAAAAAAAAAAATATTCTACAAACATATATATGTCAAATATAAAGGAGCTATTGAGATATTGATTTGTAGAGTTTGTATCTTCACATATATTTTATGATGTTGGGTAGTTGAATTATGACACTTATAAACAAACATATGAAGTTCATTAGGTTTTTATCTTGAATTACATATGGATAATGTTCACTCTCTCTATATAAATAAGTGTGTTGGGTTTTGTTGTTAAAACAATTTACTATATTTAAGTATAAACAATAGCGACCAATACCATGAAACTAAATTATATGATCTATATCATATTTCTGGAACATTTATATAAATTTATATAATGTTTTAGTAAGTCTAAGAAGACAATGTTCCCATATATATTTATTATGTTACATGCCCTAATAAGTATATGGAAATCACCTAAGTTATAGTTGAAATGAATGTCATAGTTAAAGAATTGAGAAAATTGGAAATCTTAACTTAATGGGCGCATATATAGAGAGAATATAGAGTGTCCATTTATGAATATCAACTCTCTAGTGTGAGGGAGGTTTTCATTGATATGACAACAAGTGATCCAAATGGTATTAACGAATCCTAATAAAATAACAATATTGTCTAAAAAAGGGCATTTCACTAATAGGAAAAATGGAATTCAATGTATAGAAAAAATCTTATAGTAGGAATAAAAGTCTCTAAAACAAATTAGTTAATAACAAATGATCACTAACCTACTAATAATGAAAAATAAATCTTAAGCTGTTATCTATCTAAACATACCTCTAACAGCAATGTGTTGTAATTCATATGGAAAGACCAAATAATGAAAAGGAAATAATAAATCCTTCCACATAACATAATAAAATAATAAAACATTCCACATAACATAAAAAAGCATTAAAAACCCCACTAGTGGAAAAACAATAATAAACCTTTCCACTTAACATAATACACAAAGTATTAGAAGTAAACTAAAAACAACTTGACATTAGAAATGGTCTACATGGACCATTAGTATTATTAGTATAATTAAAGAATGGAAAAAAAATAATTAAAACAAATATCAGCTAAATTATTTTTTTAAACAATAATATGAAACACAAATAAATTTGACAAGTTTAACAACAACTAAGAAGGACAGCAATGATAATAATAATAATAATAATAATAATAATAATAATAATAATATAT
>JZKD02S2258043.1:75855-95342 GCA_000966675.3 Picea glauca | reverse complement strand
AGTCAGCATTTCTAAATGGATTTTTAGAAGAAGAAGTTTATGTAGATCAACCACCTGGATTTGAAGTCCAAGAACACCCAGCCAAAGTGTATCGGTTGAAGAAAGCCTTGTATGGACAAACACTTTATACCAAAACAGATCAGCACAGTAAAATACTAATTGTATGTTTATATGTTGATGACATGATTTACACAGGAAATCTAGAGCTCACAGATTTCAAACATGCCATGCAATCTGAATTTGAGATGACAGATCTTGGCCTCATGAAATATTTTTTAGGCATTGAGGTTCATCAATCAGCCAAAGGCATTTTTGTCTGTCAGCAAAAGTATGCAGCAGACATCATCAAACGGTTTCGCATGGAAAGATGCAATCCTGCAGAAACACCCATACCTTTAGGCACAAAATTAAGCAACAATGATGAAGGTCCCACAGTGGATTCTACTTTATACAAAAGTTTAGTTGGCAGTTTGTTGTATCTTACAACAACTAGGCCAGACATCATGTATGCAGCCAACCTTGTTTCCAGATTCATGGAATCACCCAAGGATTCACATTGGAAAATGGCAAAATGAATTTTGAGATATGTAGCAAGAACACTACATTTTGGCTTATGGTACACTACATCTGATTATAATCAACTTTCTGGTTACACAGATAGTGACTTTCCAGGCAGCCTAGATGACAGGAAAAGCACATCAGGATATGTTTTTCAACTCGGCACGAACCTGATTTCATGGGCATCGAAGAAGCAGTCAATTGTATCCATATCTTCTGCAGAGGCAGAGTATGTTGCTGCTACCTCAGCTTCATGTCAAGCTGTGTGGCTGAGAAGATTATTGAAAGACATGTCACAAACATAAAAGGATCCAACTCTTATTTTCTGTGACAACACATCAGCAATTGCATTATCTAAGAACCATGTGTTACACAAGAAAAGTAAACACATTGACACTCGGTTTCATTTCATATGCGACCTAGTCAATAATGGAGATATTGCACTACAATTTTGTGGTTCTTGAGATCAGCTTGCTGATATCTTCACCAAGCCACTAGGAAAGTCAGTTTTTGATTTTCTGAGACAACACTTAGGCATAGTCAGTGCTGATGATTGTAACTGTTGAGTCTAAGAGGGAGTGTTAAATATATTGTACCCTCAACAGTATGACTGTACACTGCCATACCGTTCTATTCTTTTCTCTCTGCATTTCTCTTTGCTCCACAATTTATCAAAAATATCGATTGGCTGCATTTGTGCCAATCTTTTGCTCAATTTCTGCTTTCAACGCCAGAGTGTTTATACGGGAAGTTTGCTGTTCAGAAGTCATTTTGAATCGAAGTAGCAGCCCACAGTATAACCAAGATTACAGCACGTCCTTACTTCCACAATCAATGTTATGAATCAGGTGCCACTGTACAAAGTTGAAAAGAAAATACCTTATTATATTAACCTATACAATAAAATTCAGTCTAAGCAAAATCAATAGAAAAATATCTGCATCAAAAGTTACTGAAAGAACATGTTTTCGTCTCTCACCAAAATGGTAAGTAGATGTAGCTTAGTTCTAGAGAAACCCGTTCGTGCGCATCAAAATGGGAAGTAGATGTAGCGGGCATGGTAAGATGATGTAACGGGCATGGGAAGTAGATGTAGCTTAGTTCTAGAGAAACCCGTTCGTGCACAGAAGCGGCCATGGGAAGATGGAGTAGTACATTAACAAAATCGACCTCAAAAGTTATTGAGGCATGCTTTTGTCGGTCATCAAAATGAGAAGTAGATATAGATTAGTCCTAGACAAGACCATGTTTTCATCGGTCATCAAAATGAGAAGCAGATATAGCCTAGTTCTAAAGCAGTCCATTAGTGGAAAGAAAAATGGGAATACGGAGTTGTGCATTATCCAAACGGGAATGGACAGCGTGGTATGGTGATTCTGAAACATCTCTTGCAGTATAGCTATCCTGCATGGATATTACTTTCAGGTTGTTATAGCCTTGGCTATGTACCGTCTAGGATCATGCGTTAGTATAGATAACTATAACTACTTTGTTAGTATGTATGATTTTAGAGGTATGACTTATCAACAAAGTCATTGAGTCATCAATGAGAAACATGTAAAGTACAGATAGCTATAACTATGTTAGTATGTATGATTTTAGAGGTATGGCTTATCAACAAAGTCATCAATGAGAAACATGTAAAGGTTTTCAAATTCATAGTTTAATATTTTTGTAACGATTATCATTTTTTATGATTTTCCTTTGATATAAGGAAGAGAGATCTCTTTCAACTAAGTACCATTCCTTTGTCTATCATTGGCTCTTCTTTCCTTTTCCATGTTTCGTCATATCCATTCTTCCTAAAACTGTGAGGTAGATGATGTGAGTAGTCATGCAAAAATAATCCGAGTCATATTCCCCATGCATTTTTTGTCTGAAATTCTTCAAGTCTGAGTTATGAAGGTGTTAATCACTCGTAGTTTTGGAAAAGTAAATGATGTGAGTAGGCGTGCAAATATCTATCAGGGTGTGTGGGTTTCTTGTAAAAACTTGATGTATGAGGGCCCCATCCTCTTTCTCTGTAAGAGAGACATCTGGTCAGGATGCCATCTTATTTCCTATGTAAGCTATTAAGGTGATCAAAGAAATGATACAAGTCTCTATTCTTTAATGACCAAACAAAATTGATATCATTCATATATTTTTTCTATTCCTTGGATTTTATTGTAAATGAATACAGATAATGTTTTTCTTTCCTATAATGACCAAACACCAATTGATGTCATCCATATATTTTTCTGTTTATTGGATTTTATTGTAAATGAGTCCAGTTCTTGTTTTTCTAAACATTCTTTATAAGGATCGCCTTGTTATAGGTCAAATAGGAAATCCAAACTTGCCAATATAAATGTCCGTGTCTCTCTATTAGTTAGCTTTTCTATAACATTGAGTTATAGAAGACTGTTGAAACATTAATTAGTCCTTCTCCTACTCGTTAAATGAGGTTGGTTAAGATAAACTAGTCGAAACAAATTTTGAAACTTCTGGAAAAAATTTGTGGTCTTAGATGTAAATCTTTTCCATATACAAATTGTATTCCCCAAGTGTTTAGTAAGCCATGTTGAGTGAGGTCTAAGTGCATTAGTGCAGTAGCATATGCAATAATTTATTATGTATTCATCTTATGTATAAGTCTGGATATGGAATCAAGCTGTGGAATTGACCATTAGGTAGGTATGAGGGGGTATGTGTACTTGTATCTAAGTTTGATGGTGAATTAGAGAAGTTGAATCAAGCTATGGACAAGGTAAGTAAGAAGGTACAGGGTGTACTCGTATCTAACCTTGATAGTGAATCAAAGACATTGGATCTTCAATTAAGGCGAGAATGTCAATGTGAGATGGAGTAATCTCAAAGTGTGACTTGGTTGGGACCAAGTTATGACTAAATGAGTCTAATGTGTTGATTAATCATGTACATGAAAAGGATTCCTAGAAAACTAAGAGTACCTTTGGCGACCATGTAAGTGGGTACATCGATTTATTTTTATTATGACACCAATGATGAGGTGAAAAAAACATTATTGAGCAATAATGAAGTTAAAAAAATAAAGAAGTAGAAGACAAAAGTGAAGAAATCATGAAGAAATCCCAAACAAGTATATGCATTGTAAATTAGTTTCTCCATCATGAGATTAGTGATCATCTGAAGACCATTTAAGTATTGTAATGGTTAAGGGTACATTGATGAAAACCATTGAGGATATGGTAAATTGGCTTAGTGTAAAGCTTAGAAAACCCATACGATGATTAAGGTTGTAACTCTTAGAATTTGTCTTCTCCCATGATCAGATTGGTTTTTTTGAGTTGTATCTCCTATTGCTGATGTGTTTCAGCAGTGCCTTTGTATTTGAAATTTGTACACATAAAACAAGAAGAATGATGTAGAAGCATTATCTCTCAAGGTTTGTATGAGATCATTCTTCTCAAGATGGAATAACAACCAGATCTAATATTATGAGATCATTCTTCTCAAGATGGAATAGCAACCAGATCTAATATTATGAGATCATTCTTCTGAAGATGGAATAGCAACCAGATCTAATATTATGAAATAGAACATAGTGAAAGGGGGAGGAACATCAATCAACATCAAAATTCAAGTTATTAATCAAGTTTTTGTTGTAGCAGAAGAAGTAAAAGATTTTGAAAGATAGTGTTGAAGCAAAAGAAGATTGTTTAAGACATTGGCTCTGTAAGAAATGAAGAGCATAATCATAGTGGAAAAAGTGGATCCCATTATGTAGAAACACATGTGCATGATATAATTGGAGTTGATTTCAAAAGTTGAAAAGCCTACATGAGACTTATACCATAAGGCTATCTTTTTTGCAAGTGCATAGAGACATTGATGGTATTGTTAATCTTAATTAAAGGGGAGTGTTGAAACATTAATTATTCACCTCATTTGATGAGGTAGGTGAAGATAAACCAGTTGAAACAAATGTTGAAACTTAGTGATAGTTCATATCTAAGTTCTTCGAACTTCTTGATGGAGTTATAGAGAGATATCTAAAAATTTCTTGATAGCTGAGATCTCTCATCATTCTATATCAATATATGTATTTGGTAATGAAGTATGTATACAAAGAATTATTAAAGAGTTGTAACTCTATTTGACTGTAAGTCTTCAAAGACATCCACAACATCTAAATGAGTTGAAAATTCAATGAAAAAATCACTTAGAATTTAGAACTATCAAATAGTTGACTATGTTTAGAGCCCATTGTACTCACAATTGGTCCAAGAAATTATTTTTCTACTTTGAAAACCTTAAAAAGATTATTTTTCTACTTTAAAAACCTTAAAAATATTTTGTTCCGTATCCATTCTCTCAAACCCTATAGTATCTTCTTTACTAATTGAGCTCTTAAAATGGTTACTACAAATTCTTTCCTAATAGTTTACTAATTGAGCTCTTAAAATGGTTAGTACACATTCATGTCTAATAGTTATAACAATATCTTTTACATATTGCAACTTTTCTTTGCTAATTGAGCTCTTAAAATGGTTTCTACACATTCTTTCCTAATAGTAATAACAATGTTCTTTACATATTGCAACTACACATTGAGAGATATATGATGACATTTTTGATAATACATATTAACTTTTTTACTAGATTTTCTTTGGAACAATCATAAGATTTAGAAGATAATTTTAATAGTTTTTGGGTTGGAGAGTGGAAGTGATGGTTGGATAGATTTACAAAGTTTTTATCATTTCTTGTGGCACTTTCAATATGTCCATCTTGCTTCTTTTCTAGATGTTAAAATTTCAATTCTTATTTCGTCTAATATCACATAAACTATTTTTATATTTCCATGCAATTTGGAGTAGATATCATCCAAATTGTTAATGGGTACTGTATTAGCCACTTTAATATGGAATTAATTTATCCACATTAACCCATCTGTCACATTGATAATATCTTTAGTTACTTAAAATCATTTATTGTTTTACTTTTGTGTTGTTAATATTTTTTTTTTAAATCATATATATATATATATATAATTATTAAACATATTCTTTGGAAAATTCTAAATTTTATGTATTGTGTCCCTTCCATAGAAGAATAATTATAATAGAGATAGATAGGAACACTACATTTTATAATTATGGGAGGTACTGTAAGCATATCAATTATTATTATTTGTAAGCATATAATTATTTTAAGCATATGAATTATAGGTTTCAAGTATTTATACCTTCTTTTTATTGGGGTTAATTAGATTTAGTTTTATGTCAAAGAATTTTATTGTTTTTTTATAGTGGTAAATTTTATTAATATTCACCTCTATAAAATTATGGTTAATGGAATTTCCGCTCAAATTACAAGAGTTACTACATGCTCTTATCTAATTCTTTTATCATGATGGTGAAGCATTCTTATAATATTACAACATTAAACACGTTTTTTTTCTAGCTCCTATATTTTCTACCTCCAATATGGAGTTTCCTCTTGGATTTACTTCTACTTGTT
Organism: Picea glauca; assembly: GCA_000966675.3. Taxonomy (NCBI): domain Eukaryota; kingdom Viridiplantae; phylum Streptophyta; class Pinopsida; order Pinales; family Pinaceae; genus Picea; species Picea glauca. Next base: position 89,300 of record JZKD02S2258043.1, on the reverse strand, counting down.
CAAATCTTTTATGTCTTCCATGGTGTTCCTCTTCAATTATTTTCCCATCACATTGGTTCAAGGTATTTAATAAACCTAATCTAATAGCATATAATAAGTAAAAAATATGCCTAAAACTCATTCATTTTGGACATGCACACAATCTATAAAAATATAGTTAAATAAAGTAAAAATTCAATTAAATAGATTGTCTATCTTAACCTCATTTATTAATAGCATAAAACTATCACATAGATTTGAGGGCTTGGCTATATTGTTTATGATGTTAAACCACATTGTTAATTATAACATTCCTCTACATATAACATTTCCAATAATATGAAGCATGTACACAGGATATACATATATTCTTTGTGAGAGATATACATGTACATGAAATACACATAGTCTTAGGGGGTAATGTCTAGAGGAGATATTCTAAGTGTTTAATAGGCAATACAAAGGAACAAAAGATGTTGTAGCTACTATTCAAATGCTAAACAATCAAGTTGATAGGATTTTATTAATTAATCTATGTTTATTTGGTTGTAAAGTTGCCCAACATCTTAAGACCAGTCAATTTCAAGCTGTATAAATTTATCTAAACCTAAGACCAGTAACATGCATTTTGTTCTATACTATTTTGGAACAATAATAAAAATTAAAACAGACTTATCCCAACAATTAGAGTTAGTTTTGTAAATAACAATTCTAACAACATTTATAATAGACAATGATTGTTATGTGCTTTAAATTTATGTGAGCATGTACACAGGATAAATGGGTGCGGCCATGGGTAAGATGGAGATGAAGAATATTTCTTATTTTCAGAAGCATGTACACAGGATAAATGGGTGCGGCCATGGGTAAGATGGAGATGAAAAATATTTCTTATTTTCAGAAGGCCCTTGTAGCAAAATTTAGTTCCATGGTATTCACCACTGACAACCTATGGACTAGAGTGGTCAACCAAAAATATATCTTCACCGATTCACTTTTAGACTGGATTCGGAACCCTGCCAAAAAATATGCAAATTGCTCAATTATATGGAAGGCTACCCTACAAGCCTTTGACGTAGTACGGGATGGATTGGCCTGGATTATAGGGGATGGAACCAAGGTTTGATTAGGAGTGTATCCTTGGCAAAGCAGCCGGATTCGGTCCAGGCCCTTCAGCATCAAGTTTATTTTCACCTCAATCAAGTGGCCAGGCTTGGCTGGATGCGGTTGGACTGGAATGCGGACCTTGCGTTCCAATGGACAAATTATGTTCAAGCCCTTAAAGAAGCACATATTGTAATAGTGCATCGTGAAGATGAATTTATCTAACAGCCATTTCCTTTTGGGTTTTATTTTACAAAATTGGGATACATTTTCCTAACCCCTATGGTGGTGGAAAAGAATGTGGAAGCTTCTCCACACAAAGAAATAATTTTCTTCTTGTGTATAATCATGAACAAAGTATCAACCTTGGACAGGATGAAAAACAAACACTTGGAAGGGCATGGTTGGTGTTCTTATCTAGAGCAAGCAAAGAGGCAACCCAACATCTTTTCTTTTTTTTTTTTTCTTTTGTGCTCTAGATTTGGCACGAACCATCATTGGTTGTGGGCCAGAACTTAAAGTGGGTTGGCTTGTATATAGAATAGGCTTGGAAGGATTGGTTTTTGGATAGATAAAAAGGGAGTGTAAAATATCTTCTTCTTATAAGAGCTTGGGGGGTTTGGATAGCCAAGAATTCAACCATCTTCAAGATAAGAACYTCAACCYAGATATTATTGCAGCCCWAAGACTCAATATTCTTTTCCATTACCCACAAGAAAGAGAAGGGGGGTCTATGAGTSGTCCTYCSYYGGCAAAGATTGACCATTCYATCCCTTGGGATTTCTTGGATGGGGMATCACAAAATTCYATCCAATCTTGTGGARGAGTGGYMSTCTTTYCCTTTCASAATCCCACTTCTTCAAACTTACAATGGGCCTTGGGAATGATACAAATAACTATGTTGAAATCATGTATTTCAAAATTGTTCTTTTGTTTGCTAAATAAAAGGGAGTGACTTCCTTTCAAATCTTTTTGGATTCCATGTTGGCTATTAACTAGGAAAGAAAATCTCAGGAATGTCACAACATTCAATTCTTTTATATTCTTGAAGAAGTTCATAGGTATTGAAACAAGGATGCAGATTCACTATCTAAAGCTATCTAGATTCACTATATAAAGCTATCTTATAGATGGCTTATGAGAAATGTCTCGAGATAACACTATGCATTGTATAACATAACTTTCAATGGAGACCTTCTTCTTCCAACATCTTAGAATTAATTGGATTTTCTCAACAATCTATGTTTACCATGTTCATGAATTCCTAATGATCAAAATTTTGAGTGGATATTTAGAGGGACTTTTTTTATTATGTGTTGGTTCTTTAGTCTAGTTTTTTTTTTTTTTTTAAGTAAAAGAGGCAGTACCTATTATATTGCTATGGTCAAAATACAAAAGTCAGGACTGTGAGTGATGCCAGCTGTCCCGCCTAAGCAGGAAACCGGGACAAATGGGCATCCATGTCCATGTGTCACTACATGTGTCATACTGTATGCATAGATGGCAAAATTTACAGAGTTAACAGTGCTATGTCCCGCCCGAAGGAAACGGGGACTGATAAGCATAGCCTGGAGGCTGATTATTCTAACTAGAACTATGATAGCATAATAACTAACTAACATAAGGGAGGTAGTATGACCATAACCGAAAAACCAAAGGAAAGTTTTAGACATAATGGAACCTTTGAGCCGTGCAGCTTGTCCTAGACCTCGGAGTGCCTCCATCTCGCAGGGAATGTGTAGGGGCGTGCACAGGTCAAGCATTGCTTTTGGACGTTTCTCGAGAGTGTGCAACGAAGAACATGTCGAGCCTCTGATCTATTTGTGCCAGGCGGAAGATCTGATCGTCCATTTTGCTTCTGATGTCGAAAACGAGGTTGAGGTAATCCCAATCTACAGCAGGTGGCTGCTCCAGACGGTGGTTGGCCGTGCTATCCTTGCAGGTGTCCTCATCCTCCTCCTTTTTCTTGTGTCGCTGGCACTCTTGCCCTGAGTCCTTCGTCTCCTCGGTGGCCTCGGGAGGGATCTCCTCTATCACGTAGCAGGGGGTGTAGGGTCTCTCAGCAGTGACTGTAGAGGGGTCAGGTCCTTCGCTGGCGGGTTGATGGAGGTCGTGGGAGCCAAAGCTTGTGCTTGGGTGCCAGTTCTCCGGAGGCATGAATAGAGTGTGCCCAGGAGGGCTTGGCGGGCCGCTTGCTGGTATAACTTCTTCCACGATCACCTTCGGGGGCGTCCACCGTTTGATCTTCCTTCGTCGAGCGGCAATTTCCATGGCTCTCTCAAATTTTTCCTTTTATTTGCGCCTGGACTCCGCAGCATACCAGGCTACCCCTCGTCGCGGTCTCCCTCGAATTCGAGGCATGACGGGTACCCTGCGTGGAATCTTGATACTGCCTACGTCTGTCAAGTTGCTGCGGAAGGGAGGCGGAGTTGCTAAGTGCAACCTCTGCACCCAAGAAACCGGGATGAGGCTTTCGCAGCACTGGTTCGTCTGTGATAACTGAGATTCCCAGAACCAAATGCTGCTTGCAATTGTGACCCGAACGACGGACTCCACTATCAAAACGATTGTCATTTCCATGGCATTAAACTTCGCCATTATTTCCTACTGGTTAGTGCACTGGGGAGAGGTACCTTGCACTCGCGTGAGGGGCCTTCTCGAGAGATGTCGCCTGTGCATATACATGCAGATTAATGGCTGGAGTTATATGAGTCGGTGGATGCATTTACACCGCGTCCTGGCTCGTTCACACCTGGCACGATCGCGCCCCCTGTCACCCCATCCGGGGAGTGAAGATCTCTTCTGGCTAAAGCTTGACACCATGTGAGGATCTCTGGGGCTGGTGAGCCCTGGCCCTCCTAGCTTAAACGTTCTTCTCCTTTTTCCACTGCTTCATTTGCTAGTCGATCGGCCACTTTGTTCGCTTCCCTTTTTACGTGGGAGGTGGTGATGGTGTAATGCGGCTGTAGGTGTTGACTGAAGTCTGCGAGTAGACCATAAAGTCGCCAGCTTGGGGAAATCTTCTGAGGGTCGCAGCCATGGATTATTCTAGTGGCTAGTCGGATGATGACTTGTGAGTCTCCTTCTAGGAGTATCCTTTGATAACCTTTATTGGTAGCTGCTTGGAGTCCTCGCAGGAGTCCTGTGAGATCTGCTACATTATTGGTTCTGTCACCGATGAAGCCTGCTTCCAGACCTAGGATTTCTCCCTCTGAGTTCCTCAGCACTGTCCCGTATCTCGCTGGTCCTGGGTTGCCCTTGGAAGCTCCGTCAAAATTGACTTTGATGAAAGGTGCAAGGGGGGGGGGACCAGGTGGTAGGGCTGGTCGGTTGGCCAGTTGGCCTTCTAGCCGGTAGATGGTTGGTCCGGATGGCTTGCCAGTTTTGCAGGATGATCTATTCCTATGGGTTGCACTGCCAGTCTTTCTCTGTCCAGGATTTGTTTCTGACCGTCTCTATTATTTGGGATCTGATTTTTTCCCAGGTGGCGTCAGGGGGGGAGGGTTGGGAGTGAAAAATGCGCTTGTTTCACTCCTTCCAAATTTTCCAAAGGGTGAATCCCGATAGCAGTTCCCATATGAGATTTAGTATGGGGTTGTTGAATGAGATGTTATCCCAATTTTCAATCGTGCAATTGATGATGCTTCGGTTTCGATTGGATTTGCACATAGTCTGCGCTCCAAAGTCCCAGATCGTTTGACTGTAGTGGCAACTGTTAAAGAGGTGTTCCTTACTTTCCTCCTGAAGTGAAAAAAGAGCACATATGGAGGGACCAATGAAGCCCCTCTTTCGTAAATTGTCCCATGTTAAAGCTCTATTATGCACAACTAGCCACAGAAAGGTGGAGATCTTGGGCCAGAGGCTGGGATTCCATACCTTATTCCAGATGTGCTCCTTTCTTGGATCCTGCTGGTTGTCGTGCAGTAAATAAGCTTCCTTAACGGTGAAGGTGCCAGCTGTAGAGTACCCCCACCTCAGGATGTCTGGCCCCTCTCTGAAGAGTATTTTCCTACTGTTGGCTTGAGCCTGCCAGCTCTGCAAGTCAATGGTTCCGGGGATCCCGAGCTCTTGGTGAGAGGTTTTCCATTGGCGCCATCTCTGATGCGTAGTTTGCACCGTCCAGAGTTCTTTGACCGTGGGAAGGGCGTTTTGGTGGAGGGCTCGTTTGAGTGCCGCTAGCTCTTCCATCGTATCCAAAGGTTTCAATTGCTTCCACGAGTCTGTCCAGAATAAGGCACTGCTCCCGTCTCTTACCTCCCAGAAGGCGTGGTGTTGAATCAAGGTGCGATTTTGCCAAGCGGTGTTCCAAATATTAGATCCCTGTGTGTGGTTGTTGAGTCGGATTAACTGATCTTCCGGGGTATGAGGGGTATACTTGTTTTTCCATAATTGTGCCCAGGCTGCTACAGGGTTTTTTAACCATCTCCACCAAGTTTTGGCCCCCATTACTTGGTTTAGTTTGCCTAGGTCTCTGAGTCCCAATCCACCTTGACTTTTTGGCGTGCAGAGCTTGTCCCAATTAACTAGCACCCATTTTTTGTTTGGTTGGTGGCCACTCCAAAGAAAATTTCATTGCAGGGATCGGATGGCTCTTAAGATTTTTTTGGGGGCTGCCAGGGCAGTGAAGAGATAGGTGGGTGATGCTTGCAGGACTGATTTGAGGAGGACCAGCCGAGAGGCAATATTGAGAGGTCTGAAAATCCAAGTTCTGAGCGTGTTTGAGATGGAAAGGAGAAGGTTGTCCGAAGAGATGTTGGAAGCTACTGCTCCAGAGAGAGGTATACCGAGATAGTTGGATGGAAGGGAGCTCCTGGGGATCCCCAACAGTCTTGAGATATGCCGTTGGACAGAGGGCGGCGTGTTAAAGAAGTAGAGTTTGGACTTGTCCAGGTTGAGGGACATACCTGAGGCTTCCGTGAAGTCTGCGAGGATGGAGTTGAGTTTCTGAGCCTCCCGGGCAGTCGGGGTGTTCAAGAGGAGGGTATCATCTACAAATTGACTGTGAGAAAGGGCCAGCTGAAGGTTATGCAAGGGTAGGCCCTTGAGGGAGCCATCCATTACTGAAGCTTTGATGTAGCGCCCTAGACCCTCTGCTAGGAGTATAAACAAGAAAGGAGAAAGGGGGTCTCCTTGACGGATTCCTCTGGAGGGCGTAAGGGGTTTTGAAGGGACGTCGTTCACCAGGATGGAAAAGAAGGTGGAGGAGGTGAGATTCATGATCTAGTTTATCCAATCCTGAGCAAAGCCAAAGGATTCTAGGACAGCTCTGATGTATTGCCAGCTAGCTCGATCGAAGGCTTTGGAGAGGTCAAGTTTGATAAGCATACCTGGAGTTCTTGTAGTTTTGAGGGAGCGTATGACCTCGTGTGCTATAATGACACTGTCCATGATTTGTCTTCCTTCTACATATCCTGACTATTCCTTAGATATGAGGTACGGTAGGATGGGCTTGAGCCTGGTAGCGATGACCTTTGTTATGACTTTATAGATGACGTTGCAGAGGGCGATAGGTCTGAACTGTTTGGGATTGGTGACTCGTTCTTCTTTCAGAATGAGAGTAAGGAAGGTGGCGTTGAGGGCTGGTAAGACCAGGCCTGAGGCTCTTGATTCCTCAACTACCTCCCACACATCCGATCTGACCAAATCCCAACAATGATGAAAAAAGTCCACGGTGAACCCATCCGGACCCGGGGCCTTTCCTACTGGCATATCTTTTACTGCTTGATCGACCTCTTCTTGGGTTATGGGTCGGGTTAAGGCAGCATTCTGCTCTGATGTAACAAGTGCTGGTATGTGTTCAGTGACTCTGCTGATGGCTTCCATTCTGTCCTGCTGAGGTTCTGTGAGGAGGTCTTGGTAGTAATTGTGCAGCTCCTCCTCTATTTTGGAGTGCTCCCTGATTGAGTTGCCTTGGTTGTCCTCCAGGTGAGTGATCCTGTTGATGTGCCTTCTATGCATCATGGCTCTATGGAAGAATTTTGTGTTCTTTTCGCCTTCTTTGAGTCATTGCACTCTGGATTTCTTCTTCCAAAGGATTTCCTCCTGCTTCCTATGTTCTTCCAATTGTGCCTGAAGCTTCTCTTCTTCCTCCATCAGTTCAGCGGTTCGTGTTCCGGAGATGAAGAGTTGTTGAATCTCCTCCAGTCTGCCTTCGATGACCTTTATGCTTTGCAGTATATTGCCAAAGTTGTTTTTGTTCCATAGTTTTATCCTCTGCTTGAAGTTTTTAGTCGCTGCTGAAACCTGTACATGCAAGAGCCATGGTCTATTTTCGCTTCTTCCCACCAGGATTGGGCTAGTCGTTTGAAGTCTAGGTGTGCTAGCCAAAATTTCTCGAAGCGGAAAGGCTTGTATCTGGGAGGTTCTCCCAAGTCCAGATGCAGAGCCAGAGGCCAGTGATCCGAGCCTGCTCTTGGTAGGATGAGGCTTTCCAAATGGGAGCCTGATTCCATGATTTCCTCAGTTACCAAGAAGAGGTCTAATTGGCATGCAATGTGCTGGGTGCCTGTTCTGTGATTAGACCAAGTAAAGGTTCCATTGCTATTTTCAATATCAACTAATTTTAATTGGTCAATGAGAGATTTAAACTTACCACTGTCTTGCTAAAGACGCTTAATGCCGCCCGTTTTTTCTTCCAGTGTCAGGATCATGTTGAAGTCACCGCCTAAGATCCAATTCGGTGTTGCCGTCAAGGTCTTGATTAGCTCCAGGCGCTGCAAGAATTTGACTTTGTCCTGGTTGCTATGTGGCCCGTAGGCATTGGTAATGGTCCCTTCTTGGTTTGTGCCCATGACTTCAAAGTGAGCGGTGATTGTGCCAACTGTTGTGAAGGGTTTGCTGATGATCACATTGGAGGGGTTCCATAGGATAGCTAGGCCACCTAAAGCCCCTATGGAATCTGTTGTTATATAGTCACATTCTTGCCATATTCGTTTAGAGATTGTTTCTACTTCTGCTCCTTTGCATTTGGTCTCCTGGAGCAGCAGTATGTCTGGTTTCTCTTCCATGATGCAATCTCGGAGGATCCTGTGCTTGGATCAACCGTTCAGTCCCCTGATATTCCAGGTGATGATCTTCATGATTAAGAGGTGGGTGTAGAGTGGAGGTAACCCTCCGAAAGCTTGTGTATCTGCCTAGAGTTTATCATAAGGTTGCCTGATTCCTTGATTAGCTTTTGTGCAGTTTTCCTTCCGTGCCTCTTGTTCTCGTGAAAAACTCATTTCGTGCCTGAGTTTGAGTCAGTTGCTATGCCCAGATGCGCAGTGGATCCGACAAAGGAATTGAGAAAGACTTTGTGCACCTTGCGGAGCTATTCTTCGGGAAGGGTTTGCAGATTCTTCTGGTTCAGAGCCTCCTCCAGCTTTTCCAAGTCTATTCCTGCCAGATCCCTATCATCCAACAACATTGGGGTATCCCCATCTCCGTCTCCTCTTTCTTCCGTTGGGGTTTCACCATTGTGCGGATGGGAGTCATTGTTTGGGACTTTCGCTTGCTGTGGCTGGGGATTTTTGTGCGGGTTCTGGACCTCCTCTTCCTCTGGTAGCTGTTCCAGGATTTCATAGGAGTTCTTCGTGGCGATGTTTTGCCCATTTGCCGTGGTCTGCTTTCTTGATGAATGTCTTCTTTTGGATGTTACTGTGGTGAATCCATCCTTCTGCAGGGTTGCTGCTGCTTTTGTACCTTGTGTGATGATGGGGCAATCCCAGTAAAGATGGTCGTGCTCGTGGCATCTTCTGCATCTAAAAGGTATGTGCTCATAGTCCAGGGTTTGCTGCCAGTCCTCATCCTGGTATTCGAGGGTTACCATTCCTGGGAGTGCTTTAGATATGTTCATGTACACACAGATCCTGGCATATGAGGTGTACTTTCGCTGTCTTGTGGCTTCAGAGGCATTCACATATTGTCCTAGGGTATTTCCTATACCCATTAGAATCTCCTCCAACCAAAACTCTTGTGGCAGGGAGTACAGGCGTATCCATACAGGGGCCATGGTGAAGTCCTCTTTGTCTGGGCTAAATCTTTCAATCCAAAATCGTAGGAACAGTCCAGCTGAGTTGAAGAAGTATGGCCCATTTTTGAAGATTCTATCTTTGTCTTCTAGATTGTATAGAATTATTGTGAAAAAGCCTTTGGAGCTGAGTTGCAGCTCGTAATCTCCCTTGGGATTCCACCAATGTTTTATCCATTTGTGGAGGTCCCTTTCTGCCGGCCAAAGCCCAAGAAATTTTTTGATTAGGGCGTGCTCTCTCATAAATTGGGTATGCTCTCCTACCCTGGTAGAGCTGATGAGGTACCTTGGCGGCTTCTCTAGTTGCGGGATACATTTGCCTGGTTCCCAGCTTCGTGGTGGCTTTGGTTGAGAAGTGCCTGCTTCAGTTTCCATCGCCGTTCCGAGATTCTTCTCTCTGGCTAGCAGCTGTTCGTGCATCTGCGGAGGCGGCTCGAAGGTAGGTCACGCTGCTCGAGCTCCTGATTTGTCATTGTCGGCTACATTGCGGTATGAGGGGGGTTTCCCCCTCTCCTCTGCGCCCATGCCCGTGTGACAGTGGAATCTTGCTGGTCGGTCAGGGCACTAGTTGTTTGTCGCGAGGAGGGCCTGTGCTTAGAGGCCGTCAGTTTGCTTGCGGAGAGGATAGGGTTTGGCTGCCATCCGTTTTCCCCTCAGGAGGCAAAACTCTAGGTCGGTTCTTTAGTCTAGTTGTTTGGATGAATGTTTATCTTTACTTTTTGATGATCTACAGATTTTTTGGTGGTTTTGAGTACCACTAGGTATTGTACAGTTATGAGTGGAAGCAAATATATGGCAACATATATTTTACATAATGTAAATTTTCTCTCTTTGGATGAAAAAAGAAGACAGATTGTTGTATAGGCATATTTTTGTATAGTTGGCTATTGAATTTGTCGTTTTGTTTGTTTTGTGGATATTATTCATGATTCTAAAGATTCATTTAAGGGTGAGATCAATTATGGGCATTTAACCAAGCATAACATTCCCAACAATTTATTAGGTGATAGTTACCACCCAACAATCACTTAACCTATATTTAGAAACTTCAATTGGAAGATATACCCTATAAGTAACACATGATCCAAAGGAAACACACAACAATATCATTAAACACATGAACCAAAGAAAACACACAACAATATCAGTGACAAATTGGAAGATATAGCTTATAAGTAAATACATGATCCAAAGAAAACATAGAACAATATCACTAAACACATGATTTAAAGCAAACACACAACAATATCACTCACAATTGAAATAGAGATTTTACAGTGGAAATCCAAATGAAAATTCTTATCTCTCATACACTCTCTACTACAAAATTTGAACCTTTAGTGCTAGAGATAGTCTTAAGAAATTATTAAGTGAGTTATTAAATATCACTTAACTAAATCATTCCTCTCTTTAGGCTTGAAGTTAATAATATCTAGTCCTATCAGTAATAATTAGTTTGAAAGAAAAAAATACACACTATGAGTTCAAATCCCCAAATCTTAATGGGAAAAAGTATTATGGTAATCTCCAGATGCAAGTATTCTCACAAGAAGAGGCTGACTATCTATCTGCCCCCAAATACCAGAGTATTTTTCCCAACAGTCACCTATGTAATTTTTCTAAGTAAAACCACTAAATTTACCATTTCACATTCAGCCAACAGTCATAATAGTAGTAGGTTGAACCACACTAGAAGAAAGTAACAAAGGTAACAAAGGACGAAACTCGAGAAGTGTTCAATTTAAAATTGCCGCATTAAAGTCCAGGTCACATATCGATATTTCATTTTTAGGGTTCGCAGAGGATATCAACTCGATAGTCAAGTTTCGGACCAGTTAGAATTCTTCTGGAGATGGAAATAATGACGGATCCATAATGGCTAATGAATGAGAGGGAACCAAGGAAAAGTAAAATCCATACAGATGAGAAAATACGCAACAAACCTGCATATCATTCGAAAAGTATCAACCCCGTGGTTTTAATAATATATGCAGATCTAATTCACTATAAGTCTAACACACGGCCCACCAGATCTGCAATTAATAGAAAATGTTGCTATGGCTTGGATGAGGAGACAACGAATGATTTCTTCAATTCGGACTTTCAATGGCCACAAAATTGTCATGAGTAAATTAGCTAGTTAATGGATCCTATGGTTTTATGATTTATTGGGTTTAGATTGAAAAAATTAAGGTGAAACCCTCACTGGGTCAAATCATATATGGGGTATTGATTTTAAAGTGAGTTGGTGTTTTAGTCTTTGTTACTTTTCAGAAATAATTCATATATAATAAAGTAAACTTATTTTATATATCATAGAAGTGGGAAACATAAGTAAAGAGTTATTGTGAATTTTTAACTTTCTAGTTCATATATAATAAAGTAAATTTATTTTATATATCATAGAAGTGAGAAACATAAGTAAAGAGTTTTTGTGATCTTTTACATTTTTAGCATAATTTCAAGTGTGGACCAAGCCACTCTCCATCAAAAGTAGAGGTCTTAAGTAAAAGTTCTTCTCTTAATCTTGAATCCATTTATAAATGAGAATGTCTCCTCTTTTATAGATAAAGAGAAGGCTTTAAACTATTTACAAAAATCATGGATACACCAAACTCATATATGAGACCCCCTTAATTGTGGGACAAGGGACCTACATACACTATTACACTACCCCCCTTTGGATTTGAACTTGTGACCTCTTAAGAGGAAACACATGTTCTTAACCATTAGGCCCACTGAGGTTGTATGTGCTTTTACAATAAAATATGAATTTTCCTCTTTAGAAAGCATCAACTTGTGACCTCTTAAGAGGAAACATGTGTTATTAACCATTAGGATCACTCAAATTTTTTGTGCTTCTACAATAAAATATGAATTTTCCTCTTTAGAAAAGATCAAACCATATGTAATAACAAACAAATAATACATAAAATGTGCTTTTACAATAAAATATGGATTTTCATCTTTAGAAAAGGTCAAAAGATATTAAAATAAATCTCCAAGAGGGGCGCCCCTTTAGAAGTTGTAATAAATGGTCAAGTAGTCAATGTTTGTAGAATTAGAAAAGGTCACTAGATAAAAAAAAGTAAATGTCCAAGAGGTGGAAAAATGGTGAACTAGTCCATGTGTCCCGTGCGTGCACCTTTATCAAGAAAATAATCCATATGTGAAGGAATACTTTATCCCTCTCTATGTTATGATCATGTACATGTGCTTAAAAACATGCCAGGGGACTCCATGTGTCTAATATGACGGGTTTAACCCCCTAGAAAATTATTAATATGTAATTCCAAGTAACAATTTCCTAGTAAGCATAATAATTTAAATTAATTTTCACATTTTTCTAAATATTACATAAGGGAATATTATTAATAATTTTAAATAAGTCCAATCTTAAGGAAAACCTAAATTTTCTAAGTTTTCAAGTGGATTATAGACAATTAATGAAATTAATAGTGAAAGGGGAAGGGGATGATCCATGTGATAAATCTCCAAGTACTATACCCACAAGCTATTTTTATTTTTTTATTACCCATTTAGACTTTTTTAGATGTTCACTTTTAACAATTCCCTATTATTTATGTTTTGTCACACTAGAAAATAAAGGAATTGACTTTTGAATGAGGGTCAATGCTCAAGTTTTATTTTTTCTTTTAATTGACTTTGTTCTTCACCTCTTGGCCTTTGTGGATTTATTTGATTTAAGAATTTAATTCTGATCATTCCTTCTAACCATTCAGAGATCATACATGAGGGAATGGATTTTTTTTTATGTACATGGAGATTGTTCTGATGTTAATCTAAACACCTAGTTGTCTGAGTCATATTAATAAGGACACACTTATAAGAATAAAGATGTTCCCGAAGGTAATACTAAAATTGGAATGTTATGACATACTAATCAAAGTCTAAAGTTAGCCACATCTTGAGGACATGTTAGGAGCTTATATTTGTTGAAACACAACACTATGAGGGGGTGAATCAGTATATGAAAATTTTAACTACTTTTCACACTTTCATAGATCAACTAAATTAACTAAAGAATATATATGTACTTCAATTAATTATTCATAAACATGTATAACAAAAACTGTATGAAGTAGATAATATATCATTCTTTTGTATATTTAATTTGAATGAACACAAACAAAAATAATCATTTAATATATTCAATTTCATGTGAATCCAACTTGTAGTTCTAAGATCCAAGTGAGAAATGAGGAATCCAATCCTCATAACAAGGCACAACATGTTGATCTCATATCCGACTGAGATGTGAGGAATCCAATCCTCATGACAAGACTCAACTTGTAAACATGCACCTAGAATGAACTTTCATTGAATCCATTAT
>JZKD02S2258043.1:52418-75815 GCA_000966675.3 Picea glauca | reverse complement strand
CTCACCGTGACACTTTATTCTCTTAATTTTATTTTACTTATATAGTCCTCGAAATGGTGCCACTTTTAAACAATGTGTCCTTTTAGAATGAAACATTGCACCCCTTCATTTAATTAACACAAATGGTACTTGTTATTAATTGATTTTCGTACACCAATTTAGATAGTGATTTGAGTATGAAGATTATGGAGCGATGAAAACGAATTTTAAAATTCTAGTCCAATTAGCTGATGCGAGGGAAATTTTCCCTAGAACCTCTTTGAGGTGGTTCTTTGAAAACAACTTGCAGAGATTTTCCTTTCGTCGTCGGATGCCACATCAACTTCAATACAAATTACCTTTTAGTGAATGTCTAAATCAACCTACACATATATCCTTTGTTGGTGATTATTTAAACTCAACTTGTAAACATTTTACTTGAGAGTTATATTAAAATTGGTTCCCTCTTAGTCACTAAATATTTGACTTGGTCTCACCCTTTTTCATATTTTCTCCCTCATTCAACCAACAAACATGTGTTTGGTCTACTCAACTATGAGAAACTTGAGTATTTCAATCCTAGTCAAATCAAAGTTTACTTCGACTTTGACCTTTAGGTTACTTGTTTCTTGGACCAACTCTACCTGGACGTGATAAATTCAACTTTGGTCATCTCGACTTGCTTTGGTCGACTTGTATTTCCCAACTTAATTTTCCTTGGATTTCGACCTTTAGTTGATCAAGTTGTCTTTGACTCGTTTTGAAATCAATCGACTTGTCTTATCCAACTTTATTCAATATGCATGCTTGTAGTCGATCGACCTCCAGATAATCTATGTTATTGTTATTTGAATCAACTCGACTTGTGAGTCTATGGTGTCAATCCTTCCTCGCCAAACATCCACCATTGACATTGTGTATCAACTCTTATTCAATTGAGATTTTATGAATCACTTTAAATGAACCATGTCTTATTAACTTCTTTATTTGTGATTTGTATGGATCCATATTAGATTATCCATTTACCCTTTTTATCTAAACAATTTCTTATTTTGTCCATGGATGTAAATGACACAATCTCAACCTTATACAATATAGGATGAGTGTATCAAGCTCATACAATATATTAGTCAATATTATGTTTCTATTGATATTCAAGTAACCTTCATAAAATTATGTCTAATATTGACAATGCTTTACAGTGAAGTCACCTTCATAACCTTATGTCCAACCTTCATAACATTATGTCCAATATGGAGAATTATGGACTAAATTCTCCCTTTGAGATTTTTAGCTGCAATATCTTCATCATCTTTCTTTCTTTATGCTTCATATTTCTTAACCATATCTTTCCATAAGGCACTATGTTTGATGAAATTTTATTTTCTACATTTGTTCTTTGAGATTTATCCTCTCTTATTTTCTTCCAAAGTTCAAGAGATTTCCTTCAGGACTTGTAAGGATTATTTTTCATGGGTTGTCTTCTTGATTTCCTGTAGTCTTGGTATTTGTTCCCAAAATTATCACAGTTGTAGCATCTCATGGTATGAAAAAACTTTGTTGTGTTCCCAACATAATTGCATTCCAATGCTTTGTGACCAAAGTGTTTACAATAAAATAAATAACCATTGAAGGTGTTCACACACTCGAGACTGTTGTGACATGAGAAGTCTGTATTTTGATATGTTTCTTGTTTTTTTAATTTTATAGCTTCCTCCTTTACAAAGTTCATGGTTTGTATTTAGTTTGTGATTGCACTTTCTCATATTGAGGAGGATAATCCTTTCTCATGTTTTTGAATGGTGTTCCACTTTCCACCTTATTATTTCTTATTGTACCCAAGACTAGTTTTGTCATCGGTTTGTCTTTGACTAGTCAAGATCTTGTAAAGGATGGATGTGATGTTCAAACAATTGTTTTTGTCTTTTCATTTTTTTTTTTTTTGGAGGTTTATAACTTCCAATTCCAACATGTGAAATGCTTCTTTCTTTTTATTCAATTATATCCTCAAGTCTTCTTCTATTTACTTATCTTCTTGAAGTTGAGACTTTACACTCATGACTATTTCTTTTTCTCATCCAAGAATTCTTTGAATTTATTGGTTTTGTCATATGTCTTCAATTATTTTATTTCTTTTGTTAAATCAACAACTTCAGTCTTTAATCTTTTGATTTCTTCTTCGTTTTCAAATGAATCCTTTTGAGGTTGATGACTTCCAATTCCAGCGTGTAACACGGTTCTTCAGTTTTACTCAGCTCGCTCTTTAGTGTTTCTTCACTTTCCTTAACTTCTTCAAGTTGAGTCTTTAGACTGTTGACCATTTATTTTGTTTCTTCTAATTCTTTTATGTATTTATTGAATTTTTCACATTCCTTCAACTCGTTCGTTTCTTTTGTTAGATCAACAACTTCAGTCTTTAATCTATTTATCTCTTCTTCTTTTTATTATAGTTGAATATTTTGTTCTTTCTCTTCGTGGTTGTTATGTTGATCTAACTTTTGTAGTATCAACATATCTTAATTTTGAAGTTTCTCCAACTCTTTTATGTTGATTTTTCAACAATATAGGCTTAAGAATGAAGTTCATTCCATTTTATCATTTTACTTAAACCATAACCAATTATGTTGCAACAACCAATGTCACAAGAAGAAACACCATGCAAAAGTACACAAGAAGTATCCTTAGAAACCCTTCTCAACAAGGAAAGAAAACATAGCCAAACCTTTGTTATCTTCTTCAAGCGATATACCTTCACCACCAAGAAAATCTAGGGCAGAAAAGGGTTCTCACAAACCCAAGAATACTAGCTCCCAAGAGAGGTTCGCACTTCTCCCAGGTAGATGTACTTGTTGAAATTTCCAAACTCTCACACAAGATATGTTTCCTCAATGGGGAATTTACCTTTACTTATATTCGACAAAACCTGCCAACATAAGTATTTATTTGAACAACAAGACCAACTTCAATAGCTCACAATATAATTTATATTAATGAGATTAATTATGTTTTACATTAATTATTAATCACATTAAGGTGGGGCCGACCTCTGCCCTTTACATTACAATTAGGGTTATGAATATTTAATATAGAAAGGGATATTATACACCCACTAATGCTCATCAAATAGGGGAACATCCATGGGGATTTACATCTCTCTGGCTCACTAAGTTACACAAAAGAACCACTTCTTCACTAGTGCTTAACCACTAGGATCACGTTCACATGTGCTCGTCTAGAGGGACGTCCACTCAACATATATCAGTTCCCACTGCATTACACAAGAGAGTCATATAGAGTTTCTCATCAACTATATTCTCATAGGAGGCTAATACATCATCTTCATTTATGTTCTCGTGACGATGCCCCTAGCACTTTGGGATTTCACACCTTCACCTTGTGCTCAGCCACATGTACGTCCAACTCTGCAAATCTCCTTTCTCACTGCATTATAGAGGACAATCATATAGAGTTAGTCTCAACTCTCTGTAAGGAGGAAGACATCTCTACATCCCATATTTGTCTCAGATAGGAACAACACACCCCTCTCACGGGCTCTCTCTCAGGTTTGTGTCCTGCAAAATATCTCACGTAGTTGCAATCATCAACACTACCTCTTATCTAGGTAGGCATTATTCATCATGCCAAGTCTCACACAGATGTATTATGAACTTGGTTCTTGGCTATAGATATCAAAAATCCCTCTCAACTAGGGAGGTATCCTTCACCAAGATAATTTGGTGAATATGTTTGCAATCTGTGCATTTGTAGGAAGGTATTGCAAGTGTACTATTTTCCTCTACATCATGTATCTCATATAATGATATTTTATCTCAATGTGTTTCGATCTTATCATGAAACACTTGGTTCTCAAAGAGATTTACACACATCTCTCGTTATCATCATAGGATCCATGTCATGATGAAATAAATCTTTCAGAAGGTTGTGAAGTTATATTGCTTCACACACTCGATGCTACATACTATGCTTCTGTATTACACAAGGGCATAGGGCCTAGTTTCTTGCTACACCAAGAAACCATGGAAAAATTCATGGTAAAATAACAACTCGATGTTCTTTTTCAGTCCATTGTACTTTATGTCCATTCTGCATATCCCTGCAAACTCAAGTATACACTGGAGATATATCACAGGCCATATCTAATTGTGCCTCGCAGATATCTCAATGCATGTTTTGTTGTGTTCGAGTGAGTCTGTCTTGGCTGACTCATGGAATGACTAAGTACATTCACTACATAACATGAATCAAGTATGGTGCTAAATAGATACATCAATGATCCAATCATCTTTGGATCAATCTCATTTGAATCATCATCATTCACTTTCCTCAAATCCATCACTCTGGATTTTCATTCTGTCATACTAAACTTCTTTAGTATTCCCACTGTATATTTTCCTTGACTCAGGAAAATCTCATTGGTCCTCTGTCATACTTCTTGTCCCAAGAAATAGTGCATCATACTCATATCCTTCATCTCGAAATCAGAATTCAAAGCTTACTTTTTTCCAGCAACAAGGATTTCTGAATAAGTCATCAGAATCAGGATCTTGTCACCAACACTATAATAGTATAGGTTTGGATCAACAATACTCTCGTTGAAGCCCAAACTCATCAAGAATCCATCCATCTGATATAGTTTCCAGCTCATGGATGGTAGTACATATGGAAGTGTATCGGTCTTACTCAATCAAGTGTCTCATCGTAGACAACTGCCTCTGTTTGTGATAATCCTCTAGATATATATCTCACTTTTTATTTCTTGATACTTCCATCAGTTGCATGCTTGATCTTATAGATCCACTTGGAAGTCACCACAGACTTCCCTTCTGTTCCTTGAACAATATCTTATACATCATTCTTTAATATATATTGGTATTCTTCTGTTATCTCATCTTTCCATACCTCTTCTCTCGTTGCTTCTCTAAGACAAGGAGGCTCAGAATCAATGAAGTGGCTCATGATTGAAGGATAGCTTGAAAATATCTTTTTCTTTTTTGGGATGTGCCTTGAGAGGCTTGTATGTTTATATTCCTCCTGCAGAGTGAGCCTAGGTAGGGCTTTTATTCCCTACTACAATATCTTTGAACATATCAACTAGAGAAACTGGATCAGCTAGAATAATGTCTATCTCCCTCTGAACTCCTAAAGGGGGAGAAGGTATTGTCTTACTGTCAATATCCATTTGAGATTCTTTGGATATTTGAAAGGCTATCTCTTCTTGAAGGAAAATATCTCTTCTTATCTCAATATCTCTTTGACCAGAGATGTCGATCTGGAATGTATTCGAATATTCAATATTATCCCATAAACGTATCCTATCTTTTTGAAGGGTCTGGCTTAGACTTCTTCTCTTTGGGTACATAAAAATACACTAGGCACCCAAATATCCTGAAGTTTTCAATATCAGGCTTCACTTTCGTGAAGGATTCTTGTTCTAAACATATATTGTGTCATGCATGCTTCTACCCATAGCATCATAGACAGATTTTGATCATGAATTATTGCATTGGTAGCCTAAATGATGGTTCTATTCTTCCTCTTTCTCAAATAGGTTTGACTCCTTCTTATTCAAGTGACTCCCTTTGAAGGATAAACATTTTCCCTTGTTTTTAACCTATCTAGAAAAATAAAACAAGAGGAACCAAAACAAGAATATATCCTAAAGGAGAATAATGAGTACATCTCTAGAATCAAAACAATTTATGGACTATTGTCACAACTACAAAACCTACTTGTAATGTAGCAAACTTTAGAAAGATAGGTTATAGGAATGACAATTACAACAATAAAACCAAGATTCTTGACTTCCAGTGTGTTGTTCATCTGAATTCACTCATTTCCCTATCGATCCATGACTTCAACAAAAGGTTCCTTCCTCTTGCAATTTCCCTTATGAAAATGATACAAATAATATATATACAAGTGCATACGTGAGGGATCTAATATGATTTCTCCAATGGCACCTTGTTGATCTCTATCCTTTTGACGTCTTCATGAAGAGGGTAGTCATAGTGTCACCTTTTTGTATCACCCATAATAAGTCTTCCTATGAAGTATTGTCTTCGAGGAACTTGAAGTTTCTTGATCCATAATGCTTATCTTTCGTCATAGTTTTGTTCATTATAAGTTTAGATTCTTTACAAACCCTTTTCAACTGGGCTAGAAAACCTAATGATTAACTTAGGCTAGCACTTTTAGGTTTTGTTGGACTTATGACTTCCAAAAAGAACCTTTCAAATATAGGAGAACACTGATGAGATGAATATCTCCTTCAATGGGTTGCAAAAACCTTAATTCTGAAATTTCTATAGAAACTAGCGAAACCCTAGAAACCGTAGGGCCAAAATTTCAAAATGATTGGAATTTTGATCCAAAGTTTGTTGGAGTTGTGTTGAAGGAGAAAATAAACTCCTATTTTCTTTTTATCCCCAACGTCTAGTGTCAAGTGCTGAAAACCTCCAGAAGAGTAGGTCGTATGGATTTTCTTGGAATCCTAGGAGGGTCATATGATTTATACATAAGAGAGAGATGATGGCTGAAAATTATTTGTGAGATGGGTTATTTAAGACCTATGCTCTAATACCGTGTATATTTTAAAATTATATAGTCTTAATCATGAATTTATTTCCATTTTATCATTTTACTTAAACCATAACCAATTATGTTTCAACAACCAAGATCACAAGAAGAAACACTATACACAAGTACACAAGAAGTATCCTAAAAAACCCTTCTCAATAAGGGAAGAAAACCAAGACAATACTTTTCTATATTATTCAAGAGAAATAACCTCACCACAAATAAAACCTAGCACACAAAAGGGTGCTCACAAACCCTAGAAGACAAGTACCCAAGAGAGGTGTGCACTTCTCCCAAGTAGATGTACTTGTTGGAAATTCCAAACTCACACACAAGATATGTTTCCTCAATGGGGAATTTACCTTTACTTATACTAGACTGAACGTATCAATAGAAGTGTCTATTGGAACAAAGGGGATAACCTCACTATCTCACAATATAATTAATATTAACGAGATTAGTTATCTTTTAAATTAAGTATTAATCACATTAAGGTGGGACCAACGTGTATCCTTTACATTACAATTAGGTTTACATGAAGGTCTCACCTTTGAACAATATATCAAGGGATATTATACACCCACTAAACATAAATGCGTTCCTCTGTGCTCATCCACATGCAGATACACTCAACATATCTTCTTTCCCACTACATTACACACAAGAGTCATCTAGATTTTTTCAACAGTTCTCTGCTCAGGGGAGGCTAATACATCATCTTCATTTCTTTTCTCATGACGATGCACCCAACACTTTGGGATTTCACACATTCACCTTGTGCCCACCCACATGCATGTCCAATTCTGTAGATGTCCTTTCTCATTGCATTACACAGTAGAATCATATGGATTTATTCGCAACTCTCTCTAAGGAGGAGGCCATCTCTACGTTCTGACTCTGTCTTAGATAGGAACCACACACCCGTCTCCGGGGATCTCTCTAAGGTTTGTGTCCTAGATAATATCTCACGTAGTTGCAATTATCAACATTATAGAGTGCACATAGTTGTGTATTCAATATTTTCAAGATCCTCCATAGCAACTTCAATATATATAACATTTATTAGTTCCATACAAATATCTTCTAGTGAAGATATAGCATGAGTCTTGAGATTCAATATTTCTTCTTCAATGATTACTGAGGTATGCATCAATTCCTTAATGGAGTTTTATTCTTCATTGATGACTAGGGATTGCATCAATTCATTTTTTGAGTTTTCTTCTTCTTTAATGACCAGGGATTGCATCAATTCCTTGTTTGATTTGTCTTCTTTTTTGATGAATCAGGATTGCATCAATTCCTTCTTTGAGTTTTCTTATTTATTGATGACTAAGGATTGCATCAATTCCTTGATGGTATTTTATTATTTTTTTCTGTTTTGTACTTTAATCTGGTAAGAAATCTCTAGCTCGAGCCATAATAATTTAGCACAGGTGGAGTGTCTCATGTTTTCTTTGATTTGGTGTGATAGTCAAAACATGGGAAATGGCCAAAAACACAAGCTACTCCTCAAAATCCCTACGTAAAAAAGTTTCTCCTCAAGCTCAAAAAGCATGGTTTATATATTTTTTAGGCTCATATGAGGAATTCCAACTTTCCCCAAGAATCTGACTTCTTTTTGGGATCAAATCCCCCTTCAAATGGCCAAAAATATCCTATTACAGGCATAAATCAATTAAAATTTCAATAAACAATGGTAAAAACCCACTTTTTAGCATAAACATGGGATAAATCCCCCAAAAGTAGGCTTGCTCCCCCTATTACTAGTCATATGGGTACTAAGGTGTCCAAGAGTCATCCCTTTGGGCTGCACGCTCGACCCTAGCCCTCAAACTTAGGTCACATGTGCAATTTCCATGGGACTGTGCCCCTCGTGTTGCACCTAACCCTTTGGTTATGGCTCCGAGTTATACGGTGGAGGGTGGTTCTAAGTGCATGTTCTGGTGGTTGTATGTTTGATTCATGTGCAATTGGGGTGCCCAAATCTCAACCCTTTGATTTGAAACATGGCCCCACCTAACAGTTTCGTCATCGGAGGAGCGCCCAATCCACATGTTGGTTTCTTGGTTGGGTGGTTAGAATAAAGTACCATGCCACCTCATTATATGTCATTGACAAGACGCCATACCTTAATACAATGCACTTTAATTAATATAAAGAAGACTTTTTATAACAAGTCCCTCCCTAGGCACATTGGTCATTAGTCCTTTCCCAAGGAATTGTATACCCATAGGTCATGGGATCGAATCCCATGAGCTCTAAAATTTTAATCAACCACCAAATGATGGGGTTCCACATGGCACCAAACAACTTGTCGAGAATGTGCCACTTGTCCACTTCTGATTGGATCTGTGAGTTGTCTAGTAATCCTACTGTTGTGCTGCCACATGTTTCCACTTGTCTTTTCCAGGTTAGCACAATGAAGTAGCTTGGTGATTTCATGGTGACGTCAATATTGACTTTTTTCCAGTTTGACCTTTGAATTTTTAGTTGTTTGATAATCTGATCAGAGTGTGATAACTATTGCATATGAAGGTCATTTTAGAAATTAAATATATGGCTAGAGTCAGTGCACCAAGCCAATCACAATGGAATTGGTTTCATTCAATTTCAAAAACTTTCATTTTAGAGCATTTTTTGGACCTAGGGAACCTCCTGGATCATTCCTCCCCACTCGGAAGCTTTTGGACCACCAAAAGTATGCTTTTACTCAAGTAAGAAGTGAGGGTACTACCTCCCCACTTGTCGTGTATCATCCTACCTTTCTTCTCGGACAATGATCACTTGACTAATCACAATAAACATAAAAACTAAGATAGCATTATTTATCAAAGTAATCATCTCATTTATCACACAATCATCTACATTCTTTGTGTTATTTTGCAGCCATACACCATTGAATAGCAACAAAGTAAACAACAATACTAAGTATGTGAATGAAAATGACAAAACATGCTTACCCTTCTGCAAAGGAACAATAATCAAAGTATGCAGTTGAACCTCATGATGTACCTCTGGTGACACTTCACGACTGTTAGAAACATATTGAATCATCTCATTTTTATCATCACTAACTTATTGATTTACTACAAACATAAGTGTTAATATTTTTCTTACATTTACCATTGTTTTTAAATTCCCTATAGTTGCAACAGATCTACACTTTTCATGCGATGAGCACGAACAATGTACTTTTTCCCATCTTTCTTGAAGCAATATTTAATTTCCTCCTTGTAGAATATGGATTTTCTATCATAAAGGTATGGGCTTCCCAAGACAATTCCACATATCTCCAGTGGAACTATATCAAGCTCTACTTGATCAACATAATTAGAAGTGATTGCAAACTTAATTTTACATTGCTTAGTTACTTGAAAATTATTATCACCACATATCGATCCCAATGGATATAGTCTAGGATGTGGCTTAGTTTCAAGTCCCAAGTTATTTACAACCTCTTCACTGATTAGATTGGCTTGTGATCCACTGTCTACAAGAGTATCAACTTTAACATTCTTTGTTATGACCCTTTTGTGGAAAATTTCACCCCTTTTACACTCATCATTTACAACAACTGAATTAGAAGATCTAGTGCTCACAACCGAATTTATACCTGATATTCCCATAGCTACAATCTTTGTCTCGTCACCGAAGTTTGATCCAAGATCCACTTGAATTGTCGTAGCTGTGGTGTTCTTTCTTCCCTGGTTGGCATACTTCTTTGGCTTCAAATTAGGATGTAAGATCCAACAATGATCTTCATCATGGCCTACTTACTTGCAATGCTTGCAGGTAGGTTTCTCCTTTCTTGTTGTGGTTGCCTTCTTCTCTTTCTCTTTTCTTTTCCTTGAATACTTTCTTTACCAAGTATCTTTAGAAACACTATCACCAACATTACCTTTAATTGATTCAATGTGAATGGTTTGTACACATACTTCATGAAAGTTAGAAGGATTTATCATAAGAACATTGTGTTTGAAATAAGAATGTAAACCACCAATATATTTTAGTAGTGTCTCTTGCGTATATAAATGAATACCCAAATTTAATGCTTTCTTATGAAATATTTGAGTATATTCTTGTACACTTTGATTCTTAACTTTTCTTAAACTTTGGAAATTCATCATTTCATGTTGCATGTATGCTAATGGATAAAATTGTTTCTTCAAAGCAGTGATAAAATCATTCCAGGAAGATATTGTTTCTTCAAAGCAGTGATAAAATCATTTGAGGAAGAGATTGTTTTACCATTTTTCTTGAGATCATCTTTAGTGTTGATTTCCCACCATACGAGAGTTGTGCCTCCCAATTTGAGACTTGCAAATTGGATCTTTGTTTCATCATCAACAATCCTTTGTATCCTGCAATAGAGTTCTAACTGTCTCACCCAATTATCTAGCTTTTCTGCATCTAATTCACCATCATAAGTGGGTAAATGAAACTTTACATTTAACTTTAATAAAGGCATATTACAAGAATGATGAGTTTTTTAAGGTTGCTTATCCCTGGAGGGATGTACACTTGCTTCACTTGTAGTTGACGAGGATGGAGGAGAAGAATGTTCTGAAGGTTCACCACCTCCAGCTCCTCCTTCTACTCTTATTGAAGATTTACCTTCTTCAACCTTTGGATTTCTTCGTTGTCCTCTTTCATGGTAAATTTTCTCTACCATGGCTTTCATCAATTGAAATGACACAAAAAAATCGTCCGCAGATGGAAAATGACCTAGTTTTCTTGATGAAGACATCTCTTGTTTATGAGGTCTCATTTGAATCTCTGAATTAAGAGCCTCAAGTTGGCCTTCTCCTTACTTGAGTTTTTCTTTGGTGAACATTCAATGCTTGCAAATTCCTCTCAAACCTTCAAAACCAAATCCTCTTATACCATAAACTTGATCCAAAAATGATATGTTTTACTGACAAACTACAAGTTAAGTTTATTGTAATTTATGCATCGGATCGATAAGAATGTGAAATACATAAACTTTACTAATTGTTGCAGAAAATCAATTATGGATTCTACTTGTTTCTCATTAAGGATTAAAGAGTTCAGCCATTATAAACCATGATGCAAATTAAGAGAAGATAAAAACAAACAAGAAAAAGAAATAGAGACAAGAACTTGTTAATGGACTTCACCAATCGTTGGCTACGTCTCTGGACCGCTTCCAAGTGGAGGACCTCTTTATTGCTCTTCAAATGCTCAAGTTCTCTTTACATTGTCTCTTTGTTGTTACAAAACATGCTTCAAATCTTCTATGGAAGACCTCCTTGCTCAGATAAATGCATGCTTGATCAAACTACTCTAAAAAACAAGACAAAAATGCCTCTCAAAGCATGAGAAATGGCCAAAAACACAAGTTGCTCCTCAAAATCCATGCATCAAAAAGTTAGCTCTCAAACTCAAAAATCCTGGTTTATATAGTTTTTAGGCTCAGAGGAGGAAGTCCAACTTCCTGTAAGAATTTGGCCTCTTTTTGGGATCAAATCCCCCTTCAAATGGAAAAAAATCTCCTATTACAGGCATAAATCAATTAAAATTTCAATAGAAAAGGGTAAAAACACACTTTTTAGCATAAATATGGGCTAAATCCCCCAAAAATAGGCGCAATGCACCCCCTATTATTGGTCATATGGGTACTAAGGTGGCCAAGCGCCAACCCTTTGGGGTGTGCACTGGCCTCTAGCCCTCAAACTTAGGTCACATGTGCAATTTTCATGGGACCACGCCCCTCATATTATGCCTAACCCTTTGGTTATGGCTCCGAGTTATATGGTGGAGGGTGGTGCTAAATGTGCATGTTGGTGGTTGTATATCCAAGTCATGTGCAATGGGGGCACCTAAATCTCAACCCTTTGATTTGAAACGTGACCCCGCCTAACAGTTTCGTCATCGGAGGAGCCCCCATTCCACGAGTTGGTTTGTTGGTTGGGTGGTTAGACTAACATGCCATGCCACCTAGTTATATTCTGTTGACAAGAAACCATGGGCTAGGTCTTGGCCCCATCCCCCCTTTACGCCATACCTTAATACAATGCACTTTAATTAATATAAAGCATACTTGTTATAACAAGTCTCTGCCTAGGCACGTTGGTCATTGGTCCTTTCCCAAGGAATTTCTATACCCATAGGTCATGGGATCAAATCCCATGATCTCCAAAAATTTGATCAACCACCAAACGATGGGGTGCCACGTGGCAACCCACGACTATGCCACGTGGCACCAAACAACTTACCGAGAATGTGCCACTTGTCCACTTCTGATTTGTTTTGTCATATGTCCAGTCATCCCATTGTTGTGCTGCCACATGCTGCCACCTGTCTTTGCCATGTGCACAATGAAGTAGCTTGGTGTTCAACATTGAATTTTTGCCAGTTTAACCTTTTATTTTTTAGTTGTTTGAGAATGTCATTCTAGCTGTTTGAGGATCTGATTAGGGTGCGATAACTCTTGTATATGAAGCCCATTTGAAAAAGTAAAATGGAATTAGTTTCATTCAATTCCAAGAACTTTCATTTTGAGCATTTTTTGGACCTTGGGAGCCTCCTCTATCAGTTATGCATGAAATTGTTTTTTCAATAGTCTAAATTTAAATAATATTGAACAAAATTAACTTCTTAAGAGAAAATTGAACTAGAACATAGTGATGGTTAAGATACTAACCTCAAAGATATTTTGTCCACTAGCCTCCATAGGCCCATAGTAGGTTTTTCTACATCTCAAGCATCTCTGAGGTTCACATGGACGACTGTTATGTCCATGTTCCCTCTCCTCACTAAACTCTGTTATGCGGGTTGAAGCAGTGACCTACCAAGATAGTACAATAAAGATGCAATGTTGCACTAGGATTTGGGTCAATGATGAAATAACTGGTTCTACCTATTGTAAGCTCTCTGCAATAGGAGGATGTTGGGTAGGGGGTTAGGCCTTATTAATAAATTTTCAATGCCATTGGGATTTACATCCATAACCTATGATTAATTTTTATTTTTATTTTTGCAAAACCAAGAAAGGAAATGACAAAAAATCAAAAATACCTTTCCTATGATGGACATGGTGACAACATCCTAGGGCTTTCCTCCTTTTTTACTTGTCCTTTTTGGTTTCTCAATGAAGGAGCAAAAGACACACCTAGAGTTCTTTAAAAATAGGCATAGTGTACGTATTCCTAAGAATGTGTGTGTAGTCCTAATAACACTTGTCTGTGGAAATATTATTGAAGATTTGGGATTTTCCAAACATATAGGATTAGAAACATCTGTTCTTACCTGAGAACACCTTTGACTTGGCATTCCGCATTCCTGCTGATCCCCTGCTACTTTTTGGACCTCTAAATTCATCCACTAACCCTCATATTTTTGGAAATATCTCTTGTCGTCTATTCTTCTTGTTTCCAAACTTATTGTTTGGGTTTTCTCGACCTAGTTATTGTTGGGATCCTTTGGTTGAATAAATTTACTTGATGGTTTTGTGGAACCTCAACTCACCTAACCTATTTGGAAATATGTAGGTTGAATTTCAGATTTCTGCAATAATGCGCGACTCTCCCAATAAATATGACCTTTGTATTCTTCCTCTATTAATTTAAGTTTCAACTTCTTAGAATAGGTACGGGTTTACTTGGTTGATAAAGGAATATCTGTTTTCATTTTTCTACATTTGCGAGGGAATTATAGCATTAAGATTGGTTGTTCACTCTTGGAATGGTGAAATTCTATGTTGATACATGTGTGATTCGACTTCTGTGTTTGGTATTCTTGTATTTGGATGGAAAATGATGGCTTTCTATGAGATATTTGATGATCATATTTATTTCCACATACTTGAATGATAGTTCAATGAGCTCACTTCCTCATTTCATTTTCACTTAGATTTTTGGAAAAAAATGGAATGTAGTTTCGACCATAAAATTCACATTATTATAAAATTCACATTATTATGGGGATGATTTTTTTTCAGAATACTCAATTCGACATATTGAAGGAAATAGTAAAGGAATTGCGTACAAAACAAGGATTACCCTCGAAAAATTGCGTACAAAACAAGGATTACCCGCTTAGTTCGTGCACAGAAGCGGGCATGGGAAGATGGGAAGTTCGTGCACAGAAGCGGGCATGGAAATCGGCCTCAAATGTCCGTCATCAAAATGAGAAGTAGATATAGATTAGTCCATGACCATGTTTTTATCGGTCATCAAAATGAGAAGCAGATATAGACTAGTTCTAAAGCAGTCCGTTAGTGGAAAGAAAAATGGGAATACGGAGTTGTGCATTATCAAAACCGGCATGGACAGCGTGGTATGGTGGTTCTGAAACATGTCTAGCCGTATAGCTATCCTACATGGATATTACTTACAGGTTGCTATAGCCTTGGCTATGTACCGTCTAGGATCATGCGTTAGTACAGGTAACTATAACTACTTTGTTAGTATGTATGATTTTAGAGGTATGGCTTATCAACAAAGTCATTAAGACAATGAGAAACATGTAAAGGTTTTCAAATTCATAGTTTAATAATTTTTTAACGATTATCAATTTTATGATTTTCCTTTGATATAAGGAGGAGAGATCTGTTTCAACTAAGTACCATTCCTTTCTCTATCATTGYTCTTCTTTCCTTTTCCATGTTTCGTMATATCCGTTCTTCCTAAAACTGTGAGGTAGATGATGTGAGTAGGCATRCAAAAATCATCCGGGTTATATTCCCCATGCGTTTTTGTCTGAAATTCWTCAAGTCTGAGTTATCAAGTTGTTAATCACTCCTAGTTTTGCAAAAGTAAATGATGTGAGTAGGCATCCAAATATCTATYAGGGTGTGTGGGTTTCTTGTAAACACTTGATGTATGAGRGSGCCATCCTCTTTCTCGGTAGGTAAGAGATACATCTGGTCAGGGTGCCATCTTATTTCTTATGTTATCTGTTAAGGTGATCAAAGAAATCATACAAGCTTCTTTTCTTTAATGACCAAACAAAATTGATATCATCCATATATTTTTTCTATTCCCTGGATTTTATTGTAAATGAATCCAGATACTGTTTTTCTTTCCTATAATGACCAAACACAATTGATGTCATCCATATATTTTTCTGTTTATTAGATTTTATTGTAAATGAGAAGTTCTTGTTTTTCTAAACATTATTTGTAAAGATAGGCTGTTATAGGAAATCCCATTGCCACTCCCATTTGTTTATAAAATTTCAACAAAATGTAAAATACATTGTTCTTAAAGATAAACTTGTCAATATAAATGTCTATGTGAGTTAGCTCTTCTATAACATTGAGTTATAGAAGACTATTGAAACATTAATTACTCCTTCTCCTGCTCATTAAATGAGGTTGGTGAAGATAAACTAGTTGAAACAAATATTGAAACTTGGACATCCCAAAAATTTGTGGTCCTAGATGTAAAGCTTTGCCATAAGCAAGTTGTATTCCCCAAGTGTTTACTAAGCCTTGTTGAGTGAGGCCTAAGTGCATTAGTGCAGTAGCATATGTAATAATGTATTATGTATTCATCTTATGTATAAGAGTGGATATGGAATCAATTTGTGGAATTGACCATTAGGTAAGTACTAAGGGGTAGGTGTACTAGTGTCTAAGTTTGATGGTGAATCAGAGAAGTTGAATGAAGCTATGTACTAGATAAAGGAGGTGAATCAAAGACCTTGGATCTTCTATTAAGGGGAGAATGTTAATGTGAGATGGAGTAATCTCAAAGTGTGAGTTGGTTGAGTCTAATGTGTGGATGAACCATGTAGGTGAAAAGGATTCCTAGAAATCTAAGAGTACAGTTGGCACCCATGTAAGTGGGTACATAGATTTCTTTTTATTATGACACCAATGATCGGGCAAATTTTTTTTTATAGAGCAATAATGAAGTTAAAAATAAGTTGAAACTGTAAAATGCAGCTGAAACAAGCTTGCTGCTAGAATGGTGGCGGCTTATCTCTGAGAAGAGATGTGACAAAAGCACGCATTCGCAAGAAGAAGGTTACAATGAGGCTCTGAAGGAATTTTTACAATAATAAAGAATGCCAAAAACCTTATACATCCAAAAACCTAACCCTAGGAGATGAAGCGCCAAAAGTCATGTGGGCTCCATTTGGGTAAGTTAGTACATCAACTTCCCGGGGTCGTAACTTTTGCATACAATCTCCATTTTAGGTGTGTGATAGCCCGTTGGAAAGGTATCGCCGAGGAGATTCATTTTGGGGGATTAATCATGTATTTATATATCATTTACGAGCTTGATACTGAAAAACCTTCATTTAGGTCCTCAAAATGGCCTCGGAAGTTAAAACTGCTAAAAATAGCAAATTGCCAAAATTGTCAAAAAATTGTTTTGAGCCAGTTGAAAAAGGTGGGTGGACAAAAATATCCATATGGATCAATCCTCCCTCCTTAGGAAGCAATGGTCTCCATTGCATTGAGGTCCACCATTAGATGAGGAAATTTTTGTTGAATTTGGCCCCGGGTGAGCCACTTGCCTTGGTGCAGTAGCTACTTTGACTACTCGATAAAGCTGGATCCTTTGTTGTCGAGTGCCCTTGATTTTTCTGTCCACAATCTTATCAATGGATGCCTGTTGTATGCAGTCAGGGTTGAGCTTTTTTGGTGTCATTTTTTCTGCTACTTCTGAGGTGTCAAATAATGGTGGGAAATAAGGGCAAAGGAGATCCACGTTGAACACTGGGTGCAGGCCAAGGAAAGGAGTAATGTTGAGCTCAAAATAATTATCCCCCATGGCCTTGGTGATAGTTTATGGTCCATAACGGAGTGGGCAAAGCTTCTTATGGGGTGCTGTAAGGCGTTTTTTCTACAAGTGCAACCAAACTTTGTCGCCCACCTGAAACTTATGCGACACTCGATGTTAATCATGGCATTGTTCTTACTTGTCATTGGACTTCTGTAGGATATCTTGAACTTGTTGGCAGATGTGCTGGATCCTCTTAATGAAGTGGGTGGCTTTTTCATCTTCAGTTGGATTAGGAGATGAGTTAGTCGAGGTGACCGCAAGGGGAAGTGCAACATCTATGGCACCCAATGGTTGGAATCCCAACCCCACTTTAAAGGGGTTGTGGTTGGTTGAGCTATGCAGGGCTTGGTTGTAGCTATGCTAGACATAGGGAAGACTCTCATCCCATGTGTGAGGGTGATTTGAATTATACATGCGAAGGATATGCACAATCATTCGATTTACAACCTCAGTTTGGCCATCTATCTAGGGGTGGAAGGCCGTGGATTTGGTGAGCTTGGTGTCCAGCAGTGACTAGAGGTTTGACCAAAATGTTCTAAGAAATTGACTATCCCGATCTGAGACAATGGTTTTTGGGATTCCAAAATGTACCCAGACTCATTCAAATAAGAGCTTGGCAGTGGCCTCTGCTGTGATGCTCTTCTTACAGGCAACCAAAATCACCATCTTAGAAAGGTGATCAACAACCACAATTTTTTTTTTTTCCCCTGCTTGGTGGATGGGAGGCCCGACATGTAGTCCATTGAGATGGATTCCCATGGCCTGTCAGGAGTAGGAAGAGGGGTGTATAGGCCCTGCTTCTTAGTGGTCGGTTTGGCAATAACGTAGGCAGTGCAAGACTTGATATACTTGTTGACCTCCTGTAGAAGTTTCAGCCATTAGAAATGTTTATGTAGCATCGCCACTGTGTTTTCAATGCCAAAGTGTCCTACCACTCGACTGTAGTGGGCTTCCTAGATCATCTTTGCTCGCTCACTTGATGGAACACAGATATGGCCCAAACGACACAACAACCCATCCTGAAGATGGAAATTATCGACAACTGCATTTGCACCCAACATTTGGTAGGTGGTGGTGAAGTGAGGGTCTGTCTCGTAGATTTGGGGCCATCGAGATGTCTCATGGCCGCAAGAGTCTAGCACCGTGGTGAGTGTCATGACTGGAAGTTTGCTGAGGAAATCAACAACGCAATTAGTGCTTCCTCTTTTATACTTGATGTTGAGGTGGAATTGCTGCAAGTATGTGGAACAATTTTGATGGCGGTCATTCTACAATTTTCCCTGTGTCTACATGAACTGTAGTGGCTTATGATTAGTGTGGATGACTGTCTCCTTCCCAAGAATGTAATGTCTCCACTGGCAGCATGCTTGCACAATGGATTACATTTCTTTGTCATAAGTAGGGTACTTACGGACAGTATCTGACAGTGTCTCACTATGATAGGCCACAAAGTGGCCATGCTCAGTGAGAACGATGCCCACAACATAGTCTGAAGCATCTATCTCGATCTCAAAGGGATGCTACAGGTCTAGTAGTGAAAGTACTAGAGCTGAGCACAAGTGCTACTTCAAATAATCGAACGCTTTTTGTTGGGACAAGCCCTACGCAAATTTCTCCTTACCACCCCCCCCGGTTTATTTGGCTGAGGGCTCATGCAATATGGAACAAACCCAACATGAACCCGTGGTAGAAATTAGCAAGTCCCAAGAAGCTGCGAATCTTAGTGAGTGTTGTTGGGGCTGGCCAGTCACGAATGACTTGGATCTTAGGTGGATCCACATGTACACCATGTTGATCAATGATGTAGCCTAGGTAATGGACCCTTTCCATGCCGAAGGAGAATTTTTCCAGGTTGGCATATAGCTTGTGCTGCCGCAGGGTGTGCAGAACCTATTGAATATGTTGTAAGTGTTCGGCCCAAGTCTTGCTGTAAATTAGAATGTCATCCAGATACACCACTACAAAAGTATTGGTGAATGGTTGCAGGATATCATCCATTATCCTCATGAAAGTGGATGGAGCATTTTTCAAACCAAAGGGCATGACCAACCATTCAAAAAGTCCTTCTGTTCACTTGAAGGTGGTCTTCCATACATCTATCTGTTCTATCGGGACCTGGTGGTAGCCAAACTTCAGATCAATATTACTGAAGTATTTGGCCCCCGTGAGTTGATCAAGGAGGTCATGGATTCGAGGAATCGGGTACCGGTTTCTGACAACGATTTTATTTAGAGCCCGGTAATCAATACACAGTCTCCAAGTTCCATATTTCTTCTGTACCAGCACGATTGGGCTCCCGCAAGGTGATGAGACGGAGTGGATGTGCCCCCTGTGGAGTAGTTCTTGGATCTGTCACTTGGTCTCCTCATTCTCTAACAAAGAGCGATGATAGACTAGCCCATTGGGAAATGGTGCACTGGGGGTCATATTGATGGGGTGCTTGACCTGACAGTGCAGAGGTACACCTGTAGGTGAGGAGAAGATATATGAGTATTCTTCCATGACCTTATCTACTTGCTTCTGCTGTGTGGAGAGGTCGACCGTAGAGACTCTGGATGTGGTTGCGATCTTTCACATATTTTGAGAGAGAATCATGAAGAAGACAAACTTCCCCGTCTAAGAGATGACCTTCCTGCATTGCTTAGCAAGGATCAAGGAAATAGCACCAGGTGGGACTACCTCTGGTATCTTGTACAATTTCCTATTCAAAGTAATAATAACACTATGAGGCCTAGACTCATATATAGCATGATGTTTCCATAAATAAGGTTGGCCCAAAATAAAATCACAAACTTTGAGAGGAGCAACATCATACAATACCTCGTCTTTGAAGGGCTTGATGTCATATGACAGTCGACACTATTGGTTGAAATGAAGATTGCTTCCTTGGTGGAGACATCCAATGGTGTAGGGTTGTGGGTGCGACATTGTTGGCAAGGCCAACCACTTGATGACCTCTACTGAGATGAGGTTCTTCTAGCTACCACTATCAACTATTAAGTGTAGCGGGGTGCCTTTTACCCACATCTATGAATGGAAGAAGCGCTCTCCTTCTTCTGGCTCGTCTGGTTCACCAGGCTGGAGCTTGGTGGTAGTAACGGTGGCACTGGGTTCCGCGTCAGTGATTCGTCTTCCCCTTTCTGGTTCTATCTCGGAGTTAGAATCCCCATCTGATTCAGAGGCTTTCACTTCGGCCACCAACGATTTCTTTGAGCGACAATCAACAATGTTATGCCAAGGGCTCTTATGGAAGTCGCACCACTTCCCGATATTTTTATTTGTCTTTCCGGTCTCCTTATTTTCTTGTAGTTTGTACTAGTTGTCTTAATACTGTCCATATTTTCTCTGTCCTTTGTTCTATGGGTTGGGGCCACCCTTTCCTGGCTTTTGTTGTGAGGGGTTCCCAGGCCCAAATTGCCGTGTCTTTTGTTTGAGCTTCTGCTCGATTTTGACGGCATATCGATAAGCCGCGCCCAAGGATGAGATGTCTAGAAATTCCATTTCAGTCTCGATGTATCTATGAAGAGCACCATGATGCTTGAGCACCAGATTTCACTCTGAATCTTTGATACCCAACTTTGTGCACAAGGTATGGAAGATATTTGTGAAATTTGGCACTGCTTGCTCTGTTTCTTGCCACAGTGTGGTCCATTTGGTATACAGGTCATCGTAACTTCTGACAGGGTAGTATTGTTCCTTAATAGCATCCCTGAAGGATTACCAAGTGGCCATGACTGAGAATAATGAGGTTTTTTCTATTTCCTTTTTCTCACAAAACGTTTCCCACCAATATTTGACATGGGGAATGGCTTTGAGGAGCGCAAAAGTAATATTTTCTTTATTCAAAAATTTATGAACAAAAAAATACCCTTCTAGTAGATTCAACCACTTGTCTACAACATCTATGTCTATTTTACCTTCAAATATATGAATATCAAAGTTTATTTCTACCTTGAAGGGGGTGGCACCTCCATTCAAAGAAGATGCATTGCCTGTTGGTAGTCACCAAAGGATTTGTGCGAAACTATCTATCATCTCGTTCTTCTGTTGTGTGAGGGATTCCTCAATCAATAGTTTGAAAGGATCTCCTATCCCATCATATTTATTTTCTCCTGCCATGGGAGATCTCTTGGGTGTGCGAGAGATTCCATCCTCAAGAGAAACAAGCTCAAGACCCAACTCTTTGTACTCCGACCTTGTTGAGGACATGCATTAAGACAACAAGGAGCATACCGCTCTGATACCACTGATCCAAATTTTATGAGCAGAACAAAATGAATACAGATTATTAACATGTAATTAACACAAAATAACATAGATACAGTAAAACTAGTTTTCTATTCAATAACGAAATAAGATGAAACTGTAAAATGCAGTGGAAACAAGCTTGTTGGAAAGGTGGCGGCTTATCTCTGAGAAGAGATGTGACTCTAGCATGCATTCGCAAGAAGAAGGTTACAATGAGGCTATGAAGGCATTTTTACAATAAGAAAGAATGCCAAAAACACTAGACGTCGAAAAACCTAACCCTACGAGATGAATTGCCAAAAGTCACGTGGGCCCTGTTTGGGTAAGTTAGTGCATCAACATCCGAGGGTCATAACTTTTGCATACGATCTTCGTTTTAGGCGTGTGATAGCCCGTTGGAAAGGTTTCATCGAGGAGATTTATTTTGAGGGCTCAATTATGACTTTGGAAATAATTTATGATCTCAATACCAAAAAAAAAATCATTTAGGCCCTCAAAATGGCCCCGGAAGTTAAAACTGCTAAAAATAGTAAATTGTCAAAATCGCTAGAAAATTGTTTTGAGCTAGTTGGAAAAGGTGGGTGGCCACCAATATCCATCTAGATCATTAAGGTTGTAACCATTATAATTTGTTTTCTCTCATTATCACATTGGTGTTTTTGAGTTGTAGCTCCTATTGCTTATGTGTTTCAGTTGTGCCTTTGTCTTTCAAATTTGTACAGATAAAACAAGAAGAATGTTGTAGAAGCATTATCTTTCAAGGTGTATATGAGATCATTCTTCTCAAGATGCAATAGAAACCAGATCTAATATTATGAGATAGAACATAGTGAAAGGGGGAGAAACATCAATCAACATCAAAATTTGAGTTATTGATCAAGTTTTTGTTCTAATAGAAGAAGTAAATGCTTTTGGAAGATAGTGTTGAAGAAAAAGAAGACTGTTTAAGACATTGAATCTATAAGAAATGAAGACCATGATCATAGTGGAAAAAGTGGATCCCACTATGTAGAAACACATGCGCATGATATAATTGAAGTTGATTTCAAAAGTTGTAAAGCCTACATGAGACTTAGACGAGTAGGCTATCTTTTTTCCAGGTGAATAAAGACATTGATGGTTACTATTAGTATTGTTAGAAGTGTTAATTAAAGGGGAGTGTGGAAACATTAAACATTCATCTCATTAAATAAGGTAGGTGAAGATAAACTAGTTGAAACAAATCTTGAAACTTAGTGATAGTTCATATCTAAGTTCTCCAAACTTCATGATGGAGTTCTAGAGAGATACTGTAAATAAATACATGTATTTGGCAATGAAGTATGTATACAAATAACTCTTAAATATTTGTAACTCTATTTGACCGTAAGTCTTCAAAGACATACATCCACAACATATGAATGAGTTGAAAATTCAATGAAAAAATAGTTGAACTATCAAATAGTTGACTCTGTTTGCCAAATATTTTTGCAAAATGCATGTACCTTTAAGAACCTTTAAAATATTTTGTTCATTATCAATTCTCTCAAACCCTATAGTATCTTCTTTACTAATTGGATCTTAAAAGGTTACTACACATTCTTTCCTAATAGTTTACTAATTGAGATCTTCAAATGGTTAGTACACATTCATGTATAATAGTTATAACAATGTCCTTTACATATTGCAACTCTTATTTGCTAATTGAGCTCTCAAAATGGTTACTACACATTCTTTCCTAATAGTAGTAACAATGTCCTTTACATATTGCAACTACACATTGAGAGATCTGTGATGACATTTTTGATAATACATATTAACTTCTTTACTAGATTTT
>JZKD02S2258043.1:20370-50222 GCA_000966675.3 Picea glauca | reverse complement strand
CAAATTTCAGTTTTGGCTTGGACTCTCTCTTGGTTATGGTTTGGAATCTCCTCTTGTTTGGTGCACTATCCTTAGAGAGAGATGCACCACCTCTTTTGTGGCTATCTGTCCTAGGGTTTTCTTTGAGAATGATTCTCTGTCAAGGTTAAGGTGGTCGGGGGTGACTTCGGCCTATGGTTGGGTGACAATAGTGATAGTGTCTATGGTTAAATGCATGCATTCATCATATTCTAACAAGTTATGGGCCCACACCTCCTTCATTCAGTCTAACCACTCGAAGGGAGCATAGCCATAAGGATACTAAGCTCGTTGAGAAACTATTGCTAGGGTTACTAGGAGGTGCAGCTGCGAAAACCCTAATCCTCTTGTTGAGGCACCTTAAGTGAAAGGACTTACCTAATTTTTGGATAGACTAGTTCTCCCTAGCCCAACGCATCTCGTGGTATGCTTAGCAAGCTAAGACATGAAGTTTGATTTTTTGGTCAAATCTAGGGTTGACCAAAGTCAAAGAAACCATGACTTACTATATGAAGTTAGAAAACAAGTTAGATGGGGCTTCTAAATTCAGAGCATCGAAGACAAAGATTGATCTCATCCTTGCCAAGAATAAAGTGTTGGATATCGTGAAAGGAAAGATAGTGGAACGAAAGTTTGAAGAAGGAAAAGAGAAGGAACCAAAGAATGTTGCACTTATGGAGAAGTTCAAAGACAATGACATCAATGCCATGAGTATCATAGTTGATTCTATAATAGACCACCTGATATCCTACATATCCCATCTTGATTCATCTAAGAAGAGGTGCGATTCCCTAACAAACCTCTTCTAAACATTGGACAAGTAATGAGTCTGAAGAATGAGCTCTGTGACATGGATATGAACGATGATGACAACATAACATCATACTTCATAAGAATCTCTTAGTTAAGATATAAACTACAAGTGATTGCAGAGATCATTGGAGAGAAGGAACTTGTAAATATAGTACTCAATTGTCTTCCCAAGACATCGGATGCATTTTCTGCAAGCATGAACACAAGGAAGGAGTATCGTACATTTGAATAACTTTGGACTTGTTATGAACAAGAAGAATCAAGGATCAATGCAAAATAGAAACCCCAAAAGAAGTATGATGATCAATCCTTCAGAACAAAGTTCAAGGATTTCAAGAATAAAAGGAGGTTTGACTCCACGAAGAAACCAAATCAATAGAAAGATATGTCAAGAACACAATGCTTCAATTTTCAAAAGTATGGTCACTGCAATAATCATTGTCCTGAGTTAAAGAAATGGAAGGAAACACACGAAGAAAGGGAACCCTCAAAGAAAGGCAAGAAGGACATAACATACTTCTTCTTCTAAGACAAGGTAACAATATTCTTCATATTTCTTGTACATACCATGTTTACATAGTTTCTATACATATCTTGCATATCTATTCCTTAGAAGATAAAATGTTCAAAGAGAAACTACACCTATGGTAGATCAACAAAATAAGGACTTTCTATCACAATGACTACAAGTTGGGAAATACACATGAAAGGTTGAATTACATCAACAACCCCTAGTAACAATTCATTTGGAAGCTATTACTTAAGTAACAACTGCAAGATAAGCCAAAATCAAAATCAGTCTTGAAGAAACCTTGAAGAAGTAAAGACAAAAAGAAGTCAGCAATGAAGAGGAAATTGGAAAAAGATTTGTGACACTTTGTAGAAGGCAATAAGGATGCAGACGGAGGCGTGGACTCTCCTAGATGGAGGGATCCGATTATATATTTACAAAATAAGAACATGAAGCAAAGATTAAGAGGTACATAATCCTAAATTATATGATCCATTGAAGATGATGAAGTATCTATCCATGGTAGAAACCATGAAAAGAAGCATGTGTTCAGTGTGACTTATTCTTCGGAAAAAGAAGCCTCAAAGTATCTTTGGTTGTCCATAAACATCCATGATCCTATGATGAAATAATGAAGTGGAATCTTCCAGGCATTGAATCTATAAAATACTCCATGGACCCAAGAGATAAAGAGAAACATGAGGAAGAACATGAAGATTCCAAGAAAGAAAGAAAATCCATAACAACCATTCATTGTATCAATAATCGCAAGACTACCATACTGATATGAAAGAAATCAAGCAGAGGAACTGAATTTTTTTATGAAGAACAGTGTATGGAAGACTTATGAATGTAAGGATTGTGATATCGAGAACTAGAGGTTCTCTGAGATGAAGGGAGAAGACTATGATGATTGTTTGTTCCAGTAAACCAGACATAGCTCCACATGAGCCATTATATCGTCTACAATATCCATGGGTTGGATTTTACGTAAAATAAATGCAAAGACTATTCTCCAGAATAATTGAACAAAGAGAGTATGAAGAGAAACCTCAAGGATTTAAGGTATATCAGAAAGAGACCCTTGTATGAAGATAAAAGAAGACAACTTGGTAAAGGAGCTCCAATGCACAACAAAATAATGGTGAAAATCTTTCTATTAAAAAGATATTGTATCAGAATGGTGATTTAGAAGCTCAGGATGATGGATTGCTAATCCATGACATAATATCATGATGGAAGAAGAAGTACCACTTGGATATGTTCCAGTTTGACCCCTACCACGATGTTATGAGCTAGCAGGAAACAAAAATATGAATCCAATAATGATATACTATATTGATCAGATCTATATGAAGCCTTCAGTGAAAACGAGTGTTCCAAAAATACCGAAGTACAATTTAGATCAAGATGAGGAGTTACTTTCGAGTTCAGAAAGTGGTTTGAAATTTCTGATGGACAAACATGAAAATGGTTGAGATCGAATGATCATTTTTGTAATGAAAATGGTTCGATGGATTGTTGATTTACCATAGATAGTGATTCCCCTTGTGGTTAACATAGGGAATGGTACAAGATAGTCTCTCTTATTGATGATCACTCTCATTAGTGGTCAAGAAGACTAGTCCACCTCAACGACTAGTCATTCTTTCGAGTTGTGAGCAGTTTTGAAGAATGGTCCATTTTGGAGGTTGGTGTAGGACATTCATTTCCTTAGGAAATGGTCTAGACACTCATTCTCTAAGGAAAATTCATTCTCTCCAAGTTTCACTTTGTTTAGTGGCGGAGGAATGGCGTGGATAGCTCGATGGTCCAGGTTCATCAATCAGGGACATGCATTCCCTAGGGAAAACTCATTCCTTGAAGGTTTCACTTTGTTTAGTGCCAGAGGAATGGCCCAGATAGGTGAATGGTCAAGGCTCAGAAATCAAGACAGTTATTCTTCCTTGGTTGAGAAGAATAGTCCAGATAGCTCATCATTGATGTTTTACCTTCTTAGGGAAGATGCTCTTCAAGATATCACAGATGTTAGTGGAAAACAATGTTTTTTGTGCATGTTGATGAGATTATTGTTATGGAGACTGGGTTTCTACAGACACTAGATGTATACTGCTGTGGTGGTTGTGTTATATATGTGTGTGCTACTTGGTGTGCTAGTGTACCACTAGATTGTAGTTGTGTACTACTATGGATAGACACACTTTGTTCTATTGAATGACATTGTTCTCATCACATTGAAGACTATCAATAGTGTTGAAAATGATTATTAGCTAGATGGATGATCAAAGGACAAAGATTTCCAAGACAAAAAATCGTTCAAAACATTTATTCTTCTAAGACATATGTCTAGATTGGAAGAATGTCTCTTGTGTCACTTTGTGGTGTGAGTGACTTATCCAGCATCATGTCTTACTCAAATGGAGTATGGTTTCAAGAGATGATCCACCTGATGACATTGATAGTGATGATGGTTCTCATGATCTAGCCATGAGATAGTCTATACAACTATGGTGATTCTACCGGGTAAATTGTATGTTTGTGCTCAAGAACATTACCTTCAAATACCTCCCTAGCTAGGAGGGAGTGTTGATATTATGGTAGCGAGGCATTTACCTCCATGTGTAAACCTCATGAGAATAGAATATTTTGAGAATCAAGAAGAAACCCTAATTAGTTGGCTAATAACCCTAGCACACAAGTCAGCTCAAAAGGATAACTTGTATTAGGTTATTAGCCTCCAAGAGAAGAAGTCGACTAAAGCAAATATTATATACTAAGTAAATAGGCACCCAAAATGAGAACTCAAGCAGTTTTCGAGTTTTAGTATAAATACATGAGGCGAGTCTTCATTCTCGAAGGCATTCTGAGAAATGCAGAAGCAACACTTGTGCACACAAGTTTGGAGGACAGATACCATTGCAGCTGTTGCAGCTAGAAGATATTCTTTTTGGCTTGGACTCTCTCTTCGTTATGGTTTGGACTCTCTGATCAGCTCTTGTTTGGTGTGCTATCCTTAGAGAGGGATGCACCACCTCTAGTGTGGCTATCTAGATATTCTAAGTGTTTAATAGGAAAAATAAAGGAACAAAAGATGTTGTAGCTACTATTCAAATGTTAAACAGTCAAGTCCATAGGATATTATTAATTAACCTAAGTCGATTTGGTTGTAAAGTTGCCCAAAATCCCAAGATAAATTTATCTAAACCTGGGTTATTGGAGATTATGATATAACATACCTTTTAATACACTATTTTAGTTTTATTAGACATATCTACAACATAGTGAGACAATAAATATGAATGTGATTAGATATATCTACAACCTAGTGAGGCAATAAATATGAATTAGTAATGGTCAATTAAATAACCAACCATCTAGTGAGTGGCCAATTGGATTGAGGAATCCATTCAATCACTAAAGTAAGAAAACTGAAATTAGGTTTTAGCAATTGATAATGTGCGTGGACTTCCAAAGTAAAATTGTAACATGCATTTTGTTCCATACTATTTTGGAACAGTAATAAAAATTAAAGAAGACTTATCCCAACAATTGGAGTTAGCATTGTAAATGGAAATTCAGAACATTTATAAAAGACAAAGATTGTTGTGTGCTTTAAATTTATGTGAGCATGTATACAGGATAAATGGGTGCGGCCATGGGTAAGATGGGGATGAAGAATATTTCTTATTTTCAAAGGCCCTTGTAGCAAAATTTAGTTCGATTGTACTCACCACTGACAACCTATGGACGAGAGTGGTCAACCAAAAATATATCTTCACGGAGTCACTTTTAGACTGGATTGGGAACCCTACCAAAAAATCTTCAAATTGCTACCCTACAAGCCTTTGACGTAGTAAGGGAAGGCTACCCTACAAGCCTTTGACGTAGTACGGGATGGGTTGGGCTGGCTTATAGGTGATGGAACCAAGGTTCGATTTGGAGTGTATCCTTGGCCAAGAAGCCATGGCCAGCATAGATTATCGCCGGATTTGGTCCAGGCCCTTCAGAATCAAGTTTTTTTTCATCTCAATCAAGTGGCCAGGCTTGGCTGGATGCGGTTGGACTGGAATGCGGACCTTGCGTTCCAATGGACAAATTATGTGCAAGCCCTTAAAGAAGCACATAACATATTGTAATAGTGGATCGTGAAGATGAATTTATCTAATAGTCATCTCCTTTTGGGTTTTATTCTACGAAATTGGGTTTTATTCTAAAAAATTGGGATACATTTTCCTAACCCCTGTGGTGGTGGAAAAGAATGTGAAAGCTTCAGTTTCCACATAGAGAAAGAATTTTCTTCTGGTGTATAATCATGAATAAAGTATCAACCTTGGACAAGATAAAAAACAACACTTGGAAGGGCATGGTTGGTGTTCTTATTTATAGCAAGCAAAGAGGCAACTGAACATCTTTTCTTTTTTTTTGCTTTTGTCTTCTAGATTTGGTACGAACCATCATTGGTTGTGGATCAGAACTTATAGTGGATTGGCCCGTTTATAGAATAGGCTTGGAAATATTGGTTTTGGATAGATAAAAAGGGAGAGAAAAAGATCTTCTGCTTAAGAGTTTGGGGGGTTTGGATAGACAAGAATTCAACCATCTTCAAGATAAGAACGTCAACCCATATATTATTGGATCCCAAAGACTCAATATGCTTTTCCATTATCTAAAAGAAAAAGAAGGGAGACCTATGAGGGGTCCTCAATCAGAAAAGATTGACCATTCGATCCCTTGGGCTTTCTTCGATAGGGCATCACAAAATTCTATCCAATCTTGTGGAGGAGGGGCCCTCCACTCCTTCAAACTTACAATGGACCTTGAGAATGGTACAAATAACTATGTTGAAATCATGTCTTTCAAAATTCTTCTTTTGTTTTATAAAGAAAAGGGAGTGACTTCCTTTCAAATCTTTTGGGATTCCATGTTGGCTATTAACTAGGAAAGAAAATCTATGTCACAACATTCAACTATTTTATATTCTTGAAGAAGTTCATAGGTATTGGAACAAGGATGCATACTCACTATCTAAAGCTATCTTATAGATGTCTTATGAGAAATGCCTCATTTCATAAGTCAAGAAGATATAGCACTATTCATTGTATCAGATTACTTTCAATGAAGACCTTCCTCTTCCAAGATCTTAGAATTAATTGGATTTTCTCAACAATCTATGTTTACCATGTTCATGAATTCCTAATGATCAAAGTTTTGAGTGGATATTTAAAGGGATTGTTTTATTATGTGTTGGTTCTTTATAGTCTAGTTGTTTGGATGAATGGTTATCTCTACTTTTTGATGATCTACAGAGTTTTTGGTGGTTTTGAGTACGCCTAGGTATTGTACAGTTATGAGTGAAAGCAAATATATGGCAACATGTATTTTACATAATGTAAATTTTATTTCTTTGGATGAAAAAAAAGACAAAGATTGTTGTATAGGCATATTGTTGTATGGTTGGCTATTAAATTTGTCTTTTTGTTAGTTTTGTGGATATCATTCATGATTCTAACGATTCATTTAAGGCTGAGATCAATTATGAGCATTTAACTAAGCATAACATTCCTTACAATTTATTAGGTGATCAATACCACCCAACATTCACTTGACCTATATTTGGAAACTTCAAGATATACCCTATAAGTAAATACATGATGCAAAGAAAACGCACAACATTATCACTCACAAATTGGAAGATATACCTTATAAGTAAATACATAATCCAAAGAAAACACACAACAATATCAGTAAACACATGATCCAAAAAAAACACAAAACAATATCACTCACAATTGAAATAGAGATTTTAAAGTGGAAATCCAAATGTAAATTATTCTCTCATACACTCTCTACTTTAAAATTTGAACCTCTAGTGCTAGAGATAGTCTTAAAAAATTATTAGGTGAATTATTAACTATCACTTAAATAAGTCATTCCTCTCTTTAGGCTTGAAGTTAATAATATCTAGTATCAGTGATAATTAGTTTGGAAGCAAAGAGTACACACAAAAATTATAACTAGTTAATTTGAATTGCCTTCCAAAAGGAAAACTATGAGTTCAAGTCCCCAAATATTGATGAGAAAAAGTATTATGGTAATCTCTAGATGCAAGTATTCTCACAAGAAGAGGCTGACTATCTGTCTGCCAGCAAATACCACATTATTTTTCCCATAGAGATGAGAAAAGTAAAATCCATAGAGATGAGAAAATACGCAACAAACCTACATATCACTCGAAAAGTCTGAACCCCGTGGTTTTAATAATATATGCAGATCTAATTCACTATAAGTCTAACACACGGCCCACCAGATTGCAATTAATAGCAAATGTTGCTATGGTTTGGATGAGGAGACAACGAATGATTTCGTCAATCCGGACTTAGCTAGTTAATGAGTAAATTAGCTAGTTAATGGATCCTATGGTTTTATGATTTATTGGGTTTAGATTGAAAAAATTAAGGTGAAACCCTCATTGAGCCATTGGGTCAAATCATATATGGGGTATTGATTTTAAAGTGCGTTGGTGTTTTAATCTTGGCTACTTTTCAGAAATAATTCATATATAATAAAGTAAACTTATTTTATATACTATAGAAGTGGGAAACATAAGTAATGAGTTAGAGTGATCTTTTACCTTTCTAGCATTATCTTAGGTGTGGGCCACTTTTTTCTTCAGTAGAAATCATCCAAGCCACTCTCCATCAAAAGTAGAGGTCTTAAGCAAAACTTCTTCCCTTATTCTTGAATCCATTTACAAATGAGAGTC
The DNA here is from genome assembly GCA_000966675.3 of Picea glauca. NCBI lineage: Eukaryota > Viridiplantae > Streptophyta > Pinopsida > Pinales > Pinaceae > Picea > Picea glauca. The sequence continues at coordinate 42,117 of JZKD02S2258043.1, read as the reverse complement.
TCTCCTCTTTTATAGATAAAGAGAAGGCTTCAAACTATTTAAAAAACCATGGATAAGTTCAACCATTTTTAAGGTCATTACCAAGCGAGACACCAAACTAGTGTATGAGACCCCCTTTATTGTGGGACAAGGGACTCCTCCCCCTACTGATGTCTACATACACTACATACACTACCCTGCTCTAGATTTGAGCTTGTGACCCCTTAAGAGGAAACACATTCTTAACCATTAGGCCCACTGAGGTTGTATGTGCTTTTACAATAAAATATGGATTTTCTTCTTTAAAAAGGGTAACTTGTGACCTCTTAAGAGGAAACACGTGTTCTTAACCATTAGGCCCACTCAGGTTGTATGTTCTCTTACAATAAAATATGAATTTTCCCCTTTAGAAAAGGTCAAACCATATGTCGTAACAAACAAAATAATATATAAAATGTGAGTTTACAATAAAATATGAATTTTTATCTTTAAAAAAGTTCAAAACATAATGAAATAAATCTCCAAGAGGTGTGCCCCTTTATAAATTGTAAGAAATGGTCAAGTAGTCCATGTGTAGCTTTAGAAATGGTCAGTGGATAAAAACGTAAATGTACAAGAGGTGCAAAAGTGGTGAAGTAGGCCATGTGCGAGTGCATGCACATTTCTCAAGAAAATATTCCATGTGTCAAGGAATACTTTATCCCTCTCTATGTTATGATCATGTACATGTGATTAAAAACATGAGAGGGCACTCCATGTGTCCAAGATGATGGGTTTAACCCCCTAGAAAATTATTTATATGTAATTCTAAGTAACAATTTCCTAGTAAGCATAATAATTTAAATTAATTTTGACATTTTCCTAAATATTATGTAAGGGAATATTATTAATATTTTTAAATGAGTTCAATCTTAAGGAAAACTAATATTTTCTAAGTTTTCAAGTGGACTATACACAATTAATTAAATTAGTAGTGAAAGGGGAAGGGGATGTTGAGAAAAATACCAAGTCGAGTCATTTCCCTAAAAAGTATAAGGAAATACTTTTCATAATACATCCTCGTGTTCAACACTCCAGAGCCTAATGGATAACATAAATTTCTTGATGTGATCGTCAAATGATTGCTTCGAATCTAGGTCAAATTTGGGCAACCATTTCTCCAGATGTTTAGGTAATGGGTGTTGGGGTCAAGGTACAACCACAACATATTGATCAAGCCAGGTTATAGTAAGATTATTTTGGTTTTCCATGGGAGAAGGTTAAGTTGAAGGATGAGATGGTTATGATGAAGAACTTCCCTCATCTGAAGACTCACCTCTCGAAGAAGGTGGAGAGGAACTAGGTGGGGATGGTGGAATACCATATCCTCCAGCACCAGGGATAAGGGTTTCAGTAGGATTGATGATATTCATAGTCCCTAGAGTGTTTCTAGGCAGACCGGTGCTTTGAAGTTGTTCTTGTAAGTTTGTAAAGTCCAAGGCTTGATTGATTTTTCTACAAGGTTGTCTAATAGAAGATAAATCACTTTGAGTTCTTATAAGTGATTGACGAACAATTTCCTGGACGTCAATCCCATGAGGGAGTGGTGTCACTAGTTCGATAGGAATATCAGGGTTATTGTTTGAGGTAGTTGTTGTTTCAAGTGTAACATTTGTATCAGTGCGACTATGAGTCGTGATGGGAGAATGGTTGTTTAGAGGGGTCTTGCAACCTTCACGTGCCATCAATCAAATTGAGGACCTCCTTCTAGCACCATTTGTTGACGGGTGTAAATGACACACCATCTTTTGGAAGGTCAAATCTATACCGGGGTTGTCTAAATAACCCAAGCCATTTGGAATGAAATTACCTGACGGGTTTAATGGCTCTGTTTGCCAACTAAAGTCCTAAAAATAATAAAAGAAAAGAAACTAATCTATAAAGATATGATACTTAATAATATAATAACTACAAATGTTCAAATGGAAACACAAATATGTACATATGATTATAAATAGCCTATGTACAACGTACAAGATTTAATTGATATCTTGTGAAACAAATGTTTTTGAAAGTGTTCATAGAAGAGATAAAGAAAGAACATACATTTTTATGTTTTTTTTTTAATGTCTAAAGATCTAAAATAATGAATGCTAATAGAATAATATTTGAAATAAGAATATGTAAATAGTCAAAAGATAATTGATGTTGTTCTTATTTCATTAAAAAAATATTTTAAATAAAAAACATGTAAACTAACTAGTAAGTAATCGATTAAACTGAATTTATCTTCATGTGCAATTCTAGACTTCTTACTATCTTGCATATAAGGGAAACCTGTAACAGAACATAGCTAATACTCCCAGAATAAACTCAAAAATGCATTGGAGCCATAATATTAACGACTGAATGATAAATGTATAGATTTGGTGATCTTATAATAATGAACACTTATAAATAGAGGAAACACATTTCAAAGAATTCATATAATCCATCATTCAATATCTAGCATAAATCAACAATAATTAAATGGCAGATTGATCACTGATGTAATATGGAACAACAAATTACAAACATAAATAAAGTGCTTAATAATATGAAATACCATACGATAACCAAACTAAAGCTACATCAAGAATTATGATATTTCATAAGATGGAGGAATACATATAATGGGATAAGCATCACATAGGTCTAAAGACAAATAATGAACAACTTCTCCATAATAGTTTCAAAAAATCATATGTCCATAATGTATCCCAACCAAACATGTCTTCACTACTAATAGTGATCACTATTTAAACTATCTTAGGATTCACATACTTTTATCATGCAAGATAGAGTGCAATCCCCCCAAAATAGACAATATTACAAAAATAGTACAAATGGAAACCACTCCTATAGGAGTTGGTTTATCAAAATAATAACAAAGTTTTATCAACATAAAAGAAAGAAACTACTGGATAATAGAGTGTATGATCCAAGATCATTTCTGCATGTAAGAAAAAGCATAATTATCATCTTCCATTAGATATTAGCAAGTGAAGGATCAAAACATTCCAAATTAATGATGGCATTAAAGTTGGTTTCATGTTTGATGATTAGATTAATGGATCTTTTGGGTATTTTATTTGCTCACTCTGTGCATGCTTTCAGTTATTAGTTTTCTTGTTCAAGTAAAGCATTGCAAGCAACCATACATTTTACTTGTTCCTGTAACAACAAAATGTCCCTGTAATAAAATTATATCCAATCTAAGCAATTGTCAGAATGTACTCGTGCAATAGCTGACCAATGTGGAATGTTTTCAGCAATGGGTATTTCGTGTTTCCCTATGGCTTGTTTCAAGTCGTGACCAATTCCAGCGAAACTCTCTTGTCCTTTGAGACATGGAGGTAACCTAGAGACAAAATTATACTGCTCAACCTCACCAACAATTTCATTTTTGAGAGACTAGTTATCTGGATTTTCCCGAGCATGGACATCATTGATTTTTTCATTTGAACAGTGATCATTGACCTCGATCATAGATATCGAGCTCAAATGATCCTTTTTTAGATTCCTTAAACTCCTATATATCAATCAACTAGACCTCTTGTTCATGAAATTTAAATATGAACACTTATTTTTCTTACCCTTACAAAATTTCCTAATAGTAGTTTTGTCACTATGGTTCTCATTAGGTTCATTAGGAAGAACAGGGGAAACAGTTCCTTTTAATTCACCAAATACCTGTTCCAATGATTTAATGGATGAGAAAATACATCGTGATTTCTTAACCATGGGGGTTTTCAAAGAAATGGACACAGATTCATTAATTTCATAGCCATCTGGTGAAATGAAACCGTAACTTTCGCTCACGGGACTATCAAAATTTGGGTTTACATTTAAAGGCGGGTTCACTTTGTAGTTGGTCTAGGAAAAACCATTTCAACTCAGGAAATTTTCCCAATTATCCCCAATTTGTGACAGGTGAGATATAAATAGGATTTTTATGAGCCCATGATGAAAGAGGCTCAACAGAGAGTTCATGTTCTGTCTCTTAAAGTGTTTCTATATTTTGTATATGCTCATTAACAGGTAGAACAACATGTTCAATTCAAACCCTATCACTAACATAAGCAGTTGGATCTACTATTAAAAGACCAAACTTTTTCAAAATAAGTTTGCGCCATCATGGTTTCAGTAGGTTAATAGGAATACCTTTAGGACAACAAGTATACTTGTGAGATATCATGAACAAGATTCATGGAACATCCTCCATTTTCACATTTTTAAACCACTTTTCACATTCCTGTGGGAGTCCTGTTGCTCAGGTGACAGAGACCTCTGTGAGCTCCAATTGCACATCCTCTTCCTTGGCCCTAAACCCATAATGAAAAACTTAATAAGATAACTTAAACCCAATCATTGCCTCGAATCCTAAAAACATGAGTGTTTAAAAATTTGAGGTGGTAGCTAGAGAAACGTATAATCTCTTTGTGGTGATTTTAATTGTGATAACAATTGACAAAATTGTTGGATTCCAATAGTACCCTACCCCATCTCCTCAAACTCTTAAGGATGGCCTTCTAACTACTATCTTGAATGGTAATTCGTTTTTGGTTCAGAGGATTGTTGAGAAATTACACCCATTAGGTATTGGTTTGGTGAGCGTCATCTCAACCATTCTTCGTTTTGGTCACCATCTCTCTCATAGCATCCATGGTCTATATTGGAAAAATCCCCCCCTTTCAACAGTTGTGAAATACATATCCAATTTATATTAATAATAGAAAACCCTTACATTGACCCTTTCATACAAAGGTTCATCAAATAAAAAATTCACACATATTTAGTCCAAGATAATATCTTGGCTAGTTATAGTTATATTTAAAAACTGGGGGAAACAAGGGTATTAGAGTTGTTGTACATTATCGAGCTTAAGGAGATCAATCAGGTAGAGATTGAGTTAGTATGGTAGTTTGATCATAGGTTCAAATATGTGATGGGAATATTAACATTCCAAATACCCGATCAACAACATAGAGAGTGGTTCATTGCAATTTTACTACCTCACATTCGTAGTCCATTATTACATCAAAAAGTTACATCACAGTCTGAGGCATTGGAGATTAATATGAAGTTTGAAGCCTCTCTGGTCAAATACAACAATGGAATGGAGCATATACAAAACATACTAGATGCATTATCAATTGACTTGGCAGAAATCACAAAGGGGAAAGAGAAACATGAACAAGTATGGTACACCAAGTGTAGGAATGAAGGTCACCAAAAAGACAAACATCCATCTTTTACATAGTACTTATCATCTGGAGCAGAAATCCCACTACCAAGAGGAGGATACTGTCAGATATGAAAGAAATGGGGAAATAACCCCCATGAGTGCCAGTTATTAAAAAAATATCAAAGTACCCCAAGAAGCTTATTATGTAGCTTTTGCAAATTTTTGGGACATGAAAATAAGGATTGTCGTGCATTTGATATGATGAGGAAGCTCACATTAGATATGTACATAATTCAGGAGGAGAATTTTATGATAGAAAGAGGATGTAAATACAATAATGAAAGAGGTTTTAATCAAGGAAACGATGGAGGATTCGGTTGGGGTCGAGGTAGAGAAAATTTCAGGAGAGGAGGAAGAGGTCCCATAATATGATATAACTGTAACCAACCATGACACCTAGTGTTGGATTTCCAACAACATGCACTTACTGCCCGGTGTTAGAACATGTGACGTAGGAATTTCCAAAATTGTTGGAAAAGTGGCAGGTCAAAGGTAATCAAAACCAAAACCTGAACATTCAAAAGATATCCGCCAAGATACGGGATGAAGGACCCAAAATAGTAGTCGTTATGCACGAAGGGACTAAAAAAGAGGGATATGAAACCGATGAAAGGAAATAGACTAAGCAATGGGTAAATAAATCAACAATACCCATGCCAACATTTGATCCATGAGACAAAAAAGAGACCTATAAAATGACAAGGGAGGAACTCTTACGATAAGAGTGGGAAACATCAACATCTTCTTCACCACATATGGTAGATAGGCCTCCCACTAATGACCAGGCCAACACCAAAGGATCGTTGGAGAAGTTAAGTACCTTAGGAAAGTTTTTCAAGAGTTTCCTAAAGATGGTCGAAGATGAAAATGAATTCCATACATTATTCTCTATGATCAATCAATGTACTCAAGGAAAGGCAATCCCTATTGAAAATAAAGTAGTGAACCAAATACTACACAAGAAAAGAACCAATGGAGAGTTTAGGTTCAATTTGCATATTGGAGAATATGATATATACAATGTGATCTTATAATTGGGGTCCGATGTGAATGTGTTACCTAAGAAGACATGGGAAATTATGGGAAAACCCAAGTTAGTTTGGTCACCCATTCAATTGAGATTAGAAAACCAGTAGAAGATCATACCTATTGCTAGATTAATAGGAATACCTGTGAATATAGATGGAGTGTGCAGTGTCACAAACTTTGAAGTTATCAAGATTGTGGATTAAAACCAACCATACCTAGCATTAATGGGACTAGAATGGGAATTCGATAACCAAACCATTATCATTATGCAAAGGAGAGAGATGATATTTGAAGTAGGAGGGATGAAATTTATTGCGCCATTAGACCCAAAAGAAGGAAGGAGGTACGTAGAACCTGCAAATGGATATGAAATTGAAAACATGTATAACATGATGACTATGTGAACCCCACTACATAAGTTGTGCTATGTTGGAGAAGCATCATTTCATGTACATCAGACTTAGAAGTAGGTTTGAAAATTTGCAGCAAAGAATGCATAAAGTTTCAGCATGATGATGCACACACATGACCAAATTAGTACACTGGATTGGAATAGAACAATGAAACCCTCCTAAGTATGAAAATTTGATAGATATAAAAACATTTGTATAGAAATTGGATTAGCAGTGGAAAATGTACTTAAAGCCACCCTAGCCAGATGGTGGGTGACACACAAAGAAAACATAGAATACAACAAAGAGTGTAGGAAACTAATATAAGTGAGATTCAATACTGATGAGGGAGACATGACACAAAAGTATATTGGGGAAGTAAACCCAACATATCATCTTGTGTACTATGAAAAATCATGGAATTCAGTACCAAGGAAGGAATGGACACAGAAGTTCATACATACCCTTGACACTATCCCAAGGAACTGGTACCTAGAATTGGAAATGCGTAGACATATAACAACTTGATATTATTTAACAAAAAGATTCCAGGTAACATTCAACTTTAAGAATGAGTCTCCCCTAATAAGTACATTGATACATGTGATTAAACAAAAAATCTTCAAAAAAGAAGAAACAATGGAAGTAATATTTGTATGTGGCACACATAAAACCTCTATGACAGTTCAAAAGTTATTGGAATGCTACAATGTGAAATAGGATAATCATGACGATGAAGAACCCCACAATATCCAAGTACTAAAATCAGAGGGGGAATGAACAATAGAGGTCCCAACACTGAAATATACAACATATGCATAGCTACTCAAGAAAAAAAAAATATTGGGACAGAGGAAAGCCCTAAGTTTGCAAAGATAGGAGATTGTTGGGATGAGGAAACTGTAGAAAAGATAACAGATCTACTGTGTGAATACCAAGACCTATTCCCAACTACATTCTTAAAGATGAAAGGGATATCAAGTGAGCTAGGGGAGATGAAAATCCCACTGAAACCAGGTGCTAAACCAGTGAAACAAAGATCTTACCAACCGAACCCAAGATATAAATCAAAGGTAAAGGAGGAAACCGATCACATTCTAAAAGCATGATTCATCGAAATGGTTGAATAATCAGAATGGATAAGTCCCATGGTAATGCATGAAAACAAACCAAGGGGTATAAGAATTTATGTCGACTTCAGGAAACTGAATGATTCATGCGTGCATGATCCATTCCCAACACCATTTACAGATGAAGTAATGGAAAACATAGGAGGACAAGAAGCCTATTCATTGACAGATGGTTTATCATGCTACCATCATATAAGAATTGCAAAGGAAGATACACATAAAAATACATTTGCGATAGAATGGGAAAGATTTCAATACACAATGATGTTATTTGGGTTAAAGAATGCACCTACAATATTTTCAAGAGTAGTTGTCGCAGTTTTTAAGGAGTTTATTGATAAGTGTCTCAAAGTCTACTTGGATGCCTAGAATATATTTATCCTATTATGGGATCATGCTCAATTACTAAGATTGATGTTGGATAAGTGTAGAAAACATTAGATATCCTTAAACTTAAAGAATTGTATTTTTTTCACATCGTTTGGAATGTTATTGGGACAAATGGTATGCAAATAAGTTCTAATAGTTGATCCTGCAAAGATTGGAGTTCTTTTGGACATAAAACCACTTGCATCGTTCAAAATTTGCACCCAACATTGGGTATTACATAAAATTTATCAAAGGATACGCACATATTACAGTACAAATGGAAACATTATTGAAAAAAAAAATAAAGTTCAAGTGGAATGACAATTTTCAGAAAGGACTAGACACACTAAAACATGAGTTAGTAACTACACCGATCTTAATTTTCCCAGACTCGAACAAGGACTTTCATGTGCATGTGGATGCCTCATTAATAGCATTGGGTGCAATCTTGTCATAGCCAGGCAAGGGAGACATAGATCACCCAATCGATTTTGCAAGCAGGAACCTATCAACAACGAAAAAAAAACTATACTACAAAAGAACATGAAGGATTGGCTATGGTATATGCACTACAAAAGTTCAAACACTACTTGCTAGGCTCACACTTTATGGTGTACACTAATCATTTTGCATTGATATATCTGGTCAAAAATCCAATGTTGGGGGGAAGGATTTTAATATGGATCTTATTATTCCAATAATATGAAATTGAAGTAGTAGTAAAATGAGGTAAAGTCAATCCAGTACCAGATCCCTTATCATACATACTCTTGGGAGAAGAGGTAGGAAACCTGTATGATAGCTAGCCTGATGCAGAATTGTTCTTGGTTAATATTGTGGATGATTATTTTACAAACATTGTACAGTTATTAAGTACAGGGATGGCCCCCTCAGACATGAGAAGTGTTGCGTCAGTTACATATTGCAACGTAGAAACTATTGTGCACTTTTTGTTCAAGAATATAGTGACTCGATTTGGATGCCCAAGAACATTGATGATTGATCAAGGGACACACTTCATCAATAAGAACATAACAAATTTGACTGAAGAATTCCAAATTCACCATCAGAAGAGTATGCAATACCAACCACAAGATAATGGCACAGTGGAAGCATTCAACAAAATTCTAGAGAATGCACTGACAAAAATATGCAATGTAGGAAGAGATGACTAGGACTTAAAAGTTCATGTTGTACTATGGGAATACAAGAAATTTCTAGGGAAAACAAATTTTAGGTTGGCATACTGGAAGGAGGCAGTAATTTCATTGGAGTTTATTGTACCGAGCTTGCATGTTGCAACTATCACAAATCTTTCAGATTCGGGTGAAATACAGGAACACTTGTCACAACTAGTAAAGCTAGAGGAAGATAGATTGATCACTGAGTTTCAATAGTAGGTTCAAAAGGAAAAGGAAAAATAATGGCATGATAAACATATTAAGTTGAAAAAATTCCAAGTAGGTGACTTTGTACTACTATATGATAGAAAATTTATGACACACCAAGGCAAGTTTTGTATGCACTATTTAGGACCATATGTGATCAATAAGGTGATAGAGGCAGGTGATGCATAGTTGGAAATACTTAATGGAGAAGAATTGAAAGGAAGGTTGGTGCAGACCTCGACCCTCAGGCCAAGATCTGTGCAGAATCATTCCAAAATTCCCTTGAGCTGAAGTGGCTCCTTTGATTCCCTCTGGAACCTCCAACAAATCCACAGGCCCTGTAAAAAATCACCCAATGTAACTTGACACAAGCGTGAGATTTTCCTTCTCTAGAGACCATGATCTTGTATTTAGCATGAGCGTCTTTTGAAACTCATGTGTTTGCGAGTCAAAGACCCTCAAATTTTCTTTGCCAAACATCGATACCCGAGATGAGATGGGGTATGGCTCCTTCTTTGACAATGCCGTCCACGCGTAACCGTCGGCTACGAATAACTACTAATGCCTCTTCGCAACTCACAACCTCACAAGTTGGAGTGTTGAACTTTGGCACTCTCCCTATGTGGAATTTTGAGAGGCGATCGTTGATTTCCTTTTCACACTTCTCGCAACTCGCAATCTCACGAGTTGGATTGTTGAGCCTCCATGCTTCTCCTTTTCGAAAACCTGAGAGGTGAGGGGTCAACTCTGAGTTGACTCCTTCAATGCGGCAAGTACATGCCACCTATCACCGCTTACACCTTTCTCTGGGGGTTAGTTGTTCCCGCCACCTATCAACCTTGCGGTCCCCACTTGACGGGTGTGTCGCACATTCACATGAGCCTCGGATCTCTGCACTTCGTGACTTCTATAGTTGAAAGGAAATTCCTCCAAACCCTAAACCTCTGATATGTGATGTATTGAGACACCAGATCTCATAGATATCCTTCCTCCTCGATCAAGGGTTAATATCGCATCACGATCTCACGATTCAGAACTTCGTAGAGAAAAGGCCTCCGCCTGCCAACTCAGGATACTTGAATACATGATATGGCCCAGATCTCTGCCACCTGTCCTCCAAAATGTATGGTCCTGATTCCTTCGAGACTTCACAAGTTGCGAAATCAAAAGACTTCCCTGTTCCACTCTTCGATGTCGAATCCCCGAGATATGAGGATCTCGTGACATGCGTCCTCCTAGATGGATGGCTCTGATATCCTCTGGACTTCATGAGTAGAGACTTCCTCCCTCCCGACTCTTACCTCTCAGACTCCCAATATCCAAAACCTTGATGGGTCCTCAGATTACCGCCACGCATCCTCTTCAATGATGGACGGTCTTGATCTTTTCGAGATTTCATGGTTCCTCTCCTTTGCGCATATGAGATTAAATCTCGTGCAACTCCTCCCATATCTGATGGCTATCAGCTATCTATTCTGGATCTGACAGCCCATATCTCTCTCTTCTGCTGTGCTCTCCTGCACTTCCTAGACGTGAAACTTCAATGGTCTAGATCTTCCTCTCCAACTCCGAATCAATGACAACTGTAGCTCCCTCCTGAGCTTTCGCTTCTTCCTCCTCCTTGGAAGATTTCCAAAGTGTCAAAGGTCTTGGCCTTTGTTTCTCTATGAACCCTATATCCTTTGTCTTTCCTGCATTCTTGAAGACGCTTTCCCTCTTGAGCTTCACAACTCTGAACCCTCTAAAGGGTTTCTTTTCAACCTCTGCGATACTTGCAGGACTCTTTGCATGAAAGCACTCTCCCTCTTGAGTTTTGTTCTCTTTGAATCCTCGAAGGATCCTTCGAACTTTGCACTCCTTGCAGGGTCCTTGCACACATGAAGGTTCTATCCATCCTGAGCTTCTCTATTGCTCAGAACTCTAAAGTTTCTATCCCTTTCTCTCCTTGAAAGGATGGAAATTCCCTCTGGAAACTTCCTGCTCAAGCACTCCTTGCTGAGCCTGTAGGGTGTTCATCAACCCTGTGAAGGTATTCTTCCTTGGACACTTCTCTTCTGTTTGAACTCAAAAGAGTTCTTCTATGCACTATTGCACTCACTCAATGCCCTCGTGGCAGAGCTCTACAGAACATTCAACAGTTCTATCTTCTTCCTGAACTCAAGATAGAGTTCTCCTGTGCACTCTGTGCATATGCTCAATGCCCTCCTGGAATATTTCTACAGAACCCCTCAGTGATATTGTATTCTAATGTGTCCTCCTCTACACAGTTCCTTCTCCAGGGTGTTTAGCACCCTTGAGGCTTCCCTCTTGAGTGAATGACTTTGGTTGGTGCACCCTCTTGGCTCATCTTTGTCTAAATCCACAAAATTTAGAAGTGCACTCCTTGCACTGGCTTTCAAAACCCGCATTGTTTTGTCATGCACTCATGCATGAAGCCTCAAAGAACCCAGAACTGAATATCAAAGAACTCAACAGAAAACTGTTTCTACCTGTAACCTACAAATGCACATCTACAACATATCATCAACACATAAAGACATTCATCACACACAAAATATCATGCAGGAAAAATTGTTGTTTGTATTAATGTAAAATGCCTCTTTTACAATGTGTTTGAGCTCGGAATTTGACAGAGTCTTGACTCTCCTCTCTTCTCTATCTACCCTACTCTCACAGACTCTCACACAGATCTCTCCTAACTACTTTCTCAAAATAAGATCCAAGATCTCTCCTAACTACTTTCTCACCTACTCTATTCAATTACATTGAATTTACATTGAATGGGCTGTCTAGTCCAGATCGGAGCTAGATCCATCCTTACAACCATTTAAGGCTACTTCTACCTAACGCTTACTCAAAGGCATGGCTCTATGGTGCCATGGCCTTACAAACATTTAGTACAAATTTCAAATTCAAAATTTGAAATGAGAGGGTTGCGCCTCTCCTCCTTCATTGAATGCACTGAGTGGGTTGGCTGGTTGGCGCATGGTTGGCTAGAGTGATGCTCTTGCATCATACTACTCTGCTGTGAAAAATTCATGAGCTCCCCAGCACTGCTATTGAAATCCATCTGGATCCCAAACAGTCCTCTGGAGTTGTATCTCTAGTCCATCTCTCTATTGTTGTTGCTACTTTGTTGCTGTTGCTTCCCTTGTAGTCTCTCTGCTATTCATCTTCCTTCTGATGATTTCAGCATCAAGTTTCTGAGTTGTTCTATCTCCTCGTCAAACTACTCTAGTGGTTGGATCTGTTCATACAGTCTACTCGACTGCATTTCTTCTCTGCAAATGGGAAGATCGTCATGATCCCCCATGCCACTCCTCCACCTCTTGTGGTCTTAACTTGCCACTCTGTGGAAGCTTCCAATTCTGTAATCTCATTACTGAGATGCTACTCAACTTCTCCCTATGACAATACTGCTTCTTCCATTTCTCCTGTTAGTGTATCTACAACACTCTCCAGCTTCTCCTCATACTGGAATTCACCTTCATCTGCTTCCAACCTGATTTGTTGGATGTGCATGCCCTGCATCTTCACCCTTCTCTCCAGGGCTTCAAAATCTTGATACAACTTAGCAAAATCTATGTTGTCTGCTTCCTCTTCTTTTTCTCCTGCTGCAAGCTTCAGTGCTGCAGTCATTTCAACTTCCTGGATGAAAAATTTGAGCCATTCCTCAGAATGCTCATTTCCTTCTTCTGCTTGGGTAGCTTTTGATATCTGCTCCAATTCTTCTTCCATGATAGTCTATGCTAGTTGTCTTTCTTCCGTTGCTTCTTCAACAACATAGAATTTTGCCTCCCCTGGGCAATGTGGTAGGAATATCCCAATTCCCCCAATCATCAGAAGATTCCGTTGATCCTCCTTCTCTATCAACTGTCCTTCCTGATATGAACTCAGATCTGAGCTCATATGCTCTCCCTTGCCCTCCTGGCAATATGGGATTTCTTCTCTGTTGCCTTCTTGGCAGTGTAGGAGATCCTCGGATCTCAACTCATTTCCCTCCTAGAAATATGAATTTTTGGTCCTGCCCTCTTGGCAGTCTATGAGATCCCACAATGATCTCATCTCATTTCCCTCTTGGAAATTGGGAATTTCTATTCTTCCCTCCTGTTAGTTTATGAGATCATCCATTGATCTCAGTTCATCCTCATCACTAAGATTTCTCCAAGCCTCTGGTTCACATATCTAAACAATTTCCATCTGTTCGTCCATGAGGCTTTCAGCATGTCTCAACCATCCTTTTATCAACCTATGCTGTCTTTTGGTCACCAATTCCCTGACTGACCATTTTACCTTTGTCTTCATGGGCCATTCATACACCCAATGTGATCTTTCATCCTGTTGCATCTGCAATGAAAGTTCCTCCATCCTTGCCCTTATCTCAATGAGCTCTTTATCCACTGCATCCTTGCTTGGCTGCTGGCGGTTCTTCTTTCCACCTTGTCTATGGCCTTCAATAGCCATTTTCCTACCTTCTGTCTACCCTCCTAGAAAACCTGTTGTTGTCACTCTGCAACCGTGAGTGCTTCCAGCATCTCCTACAGTTCTCTGACTGTCTTCTTGAATACTGCATACCTACAACAATATTCACCTTTTACCTGTCTCCTTCGCCTCAAATCTACCGATGAAAATATCAGCTCTGATACCAAACTTGATGTTTATTAGAGTGTTTTCCTCTATCTTCTCTACCTCCTCTACCTGCAATATACAAACAGAGTCAAGCTTTGATACCAAATGGTGCAGACCTCAACCCTTGGGCCAAGATCCATGTAGGATCGTTCCAAAATTCCCTTGAGCCGAAGTGGCTATTTTGATTCCCTATGGAACCTCAAACGAATCCACAAGTCCTTTGTAAAAACTCACCCTATGTAACTTGACAATAGGCGCGAGCTTTTCCTTCTCCAATGACCATAATCTTGTCTTAGCATGAGCATCTTTCGCAACTCATGTGTTCGTGAGTCGAAGACCCTCAACTTTTCTTCGCCAAACGTCGATACCTGAGATGCGATGGGGTATGGCTCCTTCTTTGACAGTTCCCTCCACGTCTAACCATCAACTAGGGCTAAGTATTAATTCCTCTTTGCAACTCGTGACCTCGCAAGTTGGAGTGTTGAACTTTGGCACTCTCCCTTTGTGAAACCCTGAGAGGATATGGTTGATTTCCTTTTCGCACTTCTCGCAACTCGCAATCTTGGGAGTTGGAGTGTTGAGCCTTCATGCTCTTCCTTTGCGAAAACCTGAGAGGTGAGGGGTCAATTGTGATTTGACTCCTTCACTTCGGCGAGTACATGCCACCTATCACCGCTTACACCTTTCTGTGGGGGTTAATTGTTCATGCCACCTATCAACCTTGCGGTCCCCACTTGATGGATGTGTCATGCATTCACATGAGCCTTGGCTCTTGTCACTTTGTGACTTCTAGAGTCGAAAGGAAGTTCCTCCAAACCCTGAACCTCCAATACGTGATGTATCGAGATGCCAGATCTGATGGATCTCCTTCCTCCTCAATTAAGGGTTCAGATTTCATTGCGATCTCGTGACTCAGAACTTTCTAGAGAAAAGGCCTCCACCTCCCAATTCACGATACTCGAATATGTGATATGACCCACATCTCTGCCACCTATCCTCCAAAATGGACGGTCCCGATTCCTTCAGGAATTTGCAAGTTGCAAAGTCAAAAGACTTCCCTGTTCCACTCTTCGATGCCAAATCCCCGAGATACGAGGATATCGTGACACACGTCCTCTTATATGGATGGCTCTAATGTCCTTGGGACTTCATGAGTCGAGACTTCCTCCCTCCTGACTCTTACCTCTTGGACTCCCAATATCCGAAACCCTGATGGGTCCTCAGATTACCACCACGTGTCTTCTTCAACAATGCATGGTATTAATCCTTTCAATATTTCGTGGTTCCTCTCCTCTGTGCATATGAGATTAAATCTCGTGTAGCTCCTCCTAGATCTGATGGCTATCGACTATCTATTCTAGATATGACGACCCATATCTCTCTCTTCTTCTGTGCTCTCCTGCGCTGCCTCAATGTGAAACTTCAACGGTCGAGATCTTCCTCTCCAACTCCAAATCAACGACAACTGTATCTCCCTCCTAAGCTTTTGCTTCTTCCTCCTCCATGGAAGATTTCCAAAGTGTTAAAGGTCTTGGCCTTTGTTTCTCTATGAACCCTGTATCCTTGGTCTCGCCTGCGTCCTTGAAGACGCTTTCCCTCCTGAGCTTCGCAACTCTAAACCCTCCAACGGGTTTCCTCTCAACCTCTGCGATACTTGTAGGACTCTGTGCATGAAAGCACTCTCCCTCCTGATCTTTGTTCTCTTTGAATCCTTGAAGGATCCTTTGACCTCTGCACTCCTTGCAGGGTCCCTGCACACACAAAGGTGCTATCCATCCTGAGCTTCTTTGTTGCTCATATGTCTAAAGTTTTTGTCCCTTTCTCTCCTTGAAAGGATGGAAATTCCCTCTAGCAACTTTCTGCTCAAGCACTCCTTGCTGAGCCTGCAGGGTGTTCATCAACCCTGTGAAGGTCTTCTTCCTTGGACACTTCTCTTATGTTTGAACTCAAAAGAGTTCTTTTGTTCACTATTGCACTCACTCAATGCCCTCCTAGTAGAGATCTACAGAACGTTCAACAGTTTTATCTTCTTCCTGAACTCAAGATAGAGTTCTTCTGTGCACTCTGTGCATATGCTCAATGCCCTCCTGGAAGATCTCTATAGAACCCCTCTTTGATTCTAGCTTCAACTGTGTCATCCTCTACACAGTTCCTCCTCCAAGGTGTTCAACAACCTTGAGTTTTCCCCCTTGAGCCAATAAATTCTGCTGGTGCGCCCTCTTAGCTCGTCTTTGTTTGAATCCACAAAATTTAGAAGTGCACTCCTTACACTGGCTTTCAGAACCCGCAGTGTTCTGTCATGCACTCATGCATGAAGCCTCAAAGAACCCAGGCCTGAATATCAAAGAACTCAACAGACAATTGTTTCTACCTGTAACCTGCAAATTCACATCTACAACATACATCTATAGCATATCATCAACACATAAAGACATTCATCACACGCAGAATATCATGCAGGAAAAACTGTTGTTTGTATTAATGTAAAATGCCTCTTTTACAATGTGTTCGAGCTCAGACTTTGACAGAGTCTCGACTCTCCTCTCTTCTCTATCTGCACTACTCTCATAGACTCTCACATAGATCTCTCCTAACTACTTTCTCAAAATAAGATCCAAGATATTTTACATGAGAGGGCTCTTCGAGCTCTTCCCTCCATCTCAGCTACTCTATTCAATTACATTGACTTTACATTGAATGGGCTATCTAGTCTAGATCGGAGCTAGATCCAGCCTTACAACCATTTAAGGCTACTTCTACCTAACTCCTACTCAAAGGCATGGCTTTATGGCTCCACGGCCTTACAAACATTTAATACAAATTTCAAATTCAAAATTTGAAACGAGAGGGTTGCACCTCTCCTCCTTCATTGAATGTGCTGAGTGAGCTGGTTGGCTGGTGCATGGATGGCTGGAGTGATGCTCCTGCATCAAAGGGTGAATGACATTTGGATCAAAATATATCAAGAGGGACGAAAAGATACACAATAGGAGGAAATGCACAAAAAAAAATAAAAAAGAGAATGTGCACATAAAGTATGACAATGGGAACCATGCAGAGAGGTGTGATTGTGCCAACCAAGGAGACCTGATGCAAAATCGATAAAATACGTAGTAGTAATGGAACTGTCCCACATGACAATACTGTTGAAAGTATGAAAAGGGAAGAAACAACAGTTACGGGAAATTAAGGAAAAGTCATAAAATGGCCATCATAACACAACATAAAGCCACCATCAAGACAAGTCATAGATTCATTGTAATGACAAGGAATAAAATAAAAACACTGTCGATATGCAAGATAGAGGGGAAAAAGACGATGAAAATCCATCAACGGATTTGGAAATAAATCACCATTAACACAAAAAATTGTTATGCTTTAGGTAGATGAGACATGAGGGAAGGCATGAAGACGAGTCCACAAATGGAGAAAGGGTATAAAAGTAGTCAGGCCTGTCAAACATGGGCTATTGTTACTTAGCATTGTAGGAAAAATATAGAGAAAAGAGCTAGATTAATATAGGGAGCTATGACACCTAACAAAGATGAGTTCACTACGGAAATGGTTCCATCGAGAGCCATAGAAGAATCAATAGTGGTACCAAGGAAGAGTCACAACATAGCTCTAGGTTTCAAACCATAAATTGAGCAAACCCCTAGCACATCCTCATCATATCCAAGGTTTCCTCGTGACTACATATCACCTATAAAATATGATGCCCCACCAGTCACACTGCAGAATACCCCAGACTATATGTTGGTAACCCCATACATTCCATAAGAATTCATCATTGACGAAGACATGGTGGGGAAGGTACCCCAATTGAAATATGTTGACCATGAAATTACAAATGTGGCAAAGTTGCATGAACTTACGCCCCACAAATACCTGGAACTCAAAGTAGATCCACTTACACAACAAAGCATACCAATAACCAAGGTTTTGCCCACAAGATTGGAGTGAGAAGACCACCTCAACATGTTCGACATCCCACACTTCATACTTAGCGATGAAGTCAATGCATGTGTTAAACTCCTCTTTTCCTATGTGCATGGGGAGTACATGTGGATGAATAGGCCAATTTATATTGACATGGACTTGAAAGAAATAATCACTTGGCTTCAAACCTAGGGGGAAGACCTTGATTTATTATTTGTAGACAAAAATTATAGATAGATCATAGTGAGAGGATATGTCAGTGAATTTTTGCATGGTCAGAGGGGTGCACATCCTAGATGTGCCAACTATATGCAACCCAACCATTATAATAGTGACACAAATGTTGGCATGCAAGATGCTACAAAAGTACATGAAATATCAAGTACCATCATGGGTAATAGATGTGAAATAAAAATATGTAGAAGGCACTTCAATGAGCTGGGCACCATTGCTACTAAACCAGTTCCTATTGTATTGCACAGAAGCCCAAGATAAGGGAATGGAGTTTCACTACCCTTGGCTCCTGATTCTAATTTTTTTCACAACATGGGGAGATTCGCAAGACACACAGTTCCTAGCGATGAGAGAGAATCCATGCATATCAGCAAAGTACCATAATTTCTTATTTTCAAAAAACAAGAGGAAATAGATGGAAAATAACATAGAATTATTTATCTATGTCGAAATGATTCAACATTGTATTTGAAACAAAACACCCATATCACCACAGTTGGTGGATTCATATGAACCAGTTGGGGAGTTTCACATAGACATGAATCACATGTATATAAAAGCCAATAAGGATCCAAGGGAGGAGTGGGTCCAAACAAAGTAAACTATTATCGAAAAGTACATCCATCTAGTCATGTAGGATTGGGAACCATACTGGAAGGTCCCCACACAATGGTATGTGACATCGCAAGTGGGAAACATCGAGGTGGCACAACACACCGATGTAGAGATGGACCCTCCAAGCAATGGGATAGAGGAAACAAACCAAGGAAATGGCACAAAGGATGCACCAGAAATAAGAGCAACAGACCAACCTCCACAACCTCCACCTAAGACAGGGAAGAATCGATAGGACCAAAGGGCAGGTTAATCTACATGGAAGAAGACAAAGGCCCAAAAGACACCATCCATCTACACACTAATATATGATGACATGGAGAGAATTGGCTATAGACTAAGGGATGCCACTGAGGAATTCCTCGAAGAGACCACAAATAAATAGGAAGAACTACAAATGAAGTTTCAGGACCAACGTTTGATGTTACAACAGTTATTGGAAACAGTCCAAATCGGACCTGCGCAAGAACTCGACACATGACAATAAGGAATAACAGAGGAATTATGGATTGCAATATCAACACAACTAACAATAAAGTGCTCAGTGATCAAGATCCTAGTAGAGACAATCAACCTACCCAACCCCAAAGTATGAAAGAAGTTGCAAGGACTAAGTCACCTGAACCTAGTCATGTCATAGATGCCTATAGAACTATTATAGGGTTGGCACACAAGGATCACACAGGAATTGCATTTTTTATAAGACATTGAAACTAGTGAATTAGATAAAAAAGAAGTTGAGAATACAAAACTACAAAAGTAATGTGTCACTGCAATACATGAAAAGTGCGCAGTAGAACACCAAGTGGAACTCAGAGTTAAAGAGAAGAGCGAGGTAGAAGTCAGGTCCAATAAATCCTTGAAAGATAAGGAAGATGTAGCAGAAAAGGCCGAGAGAACCTTGACAGAAAATGATGAAGTTGAATGATTGATAGAGAAAATCCAAGCGACAATCCATAACTTATTCAAAGAATTCCCAGAAGTACCATTGGTAGTAGAGGCCACAATAGAAGAGAAGGTATCCAAGATAAGTGCATTCATCAAAGGACTCTAGAAAAATATCATCGATTTGGAATTGCACACAATCCTAGGGACACCACCAAAAGAAATAGGACAAAGAGAAAGAACAACTCAAACATAAGTGGTAAAGACCAAAATATTAGAAAATGAATGCATAAATATGTGCGATTAAGGCACACACATTTGGATAATCTTACTACCAACCCAGAGTTTCAAGAAATGGAAGAGAAAATAACGACTATGCAGGAACAAGTGCACCGGGCCAACGAGCACGTAAATACTCTACCACCAAGAGAAAGAATGACAACACCCCCAGATAAAAGGAAACTATATAGTACAGTGGAACATATGAAGGAATAACAAAGGAATATCAAATAGGAATTACAACCACGATAAGATGAAGCCCTCTAAGTACTAAAGTAACTAGCACAATGCAAACCACTACGACACTAGTGGTGCAAGAAACCGAGGCCAAACTTACTATTTTGACAATGCAAATGATGGAGGAAATCATGAACAAGGAAGTATAACTCACAATAGTGGTACAAAAGCGAAGGAATCCCTCATCACTCTAGAAATTTACTGAGGCATGGAGGAGTGCGACAAAAGAAGCCTAAGTGGCTTGAGACGAGCCACAAGTGAGTGTTGGGGGCCTATTGGGAAGGAAGTTTTGGGGATAGAATAGTGAGAAGAAAAGAGGTACACAAAAAATATGTAGGAAGGGAAAAGGAAGAATAATACAAAGAAGATAAATAATGTCAATAAATAAGAGAGAGGAAAGAGGAGAAGACGAGGGACAAGAAAGAAAATCTAGTGCAAAATTGAGAAAAACCAACCAAGAATGCATTGTATCCAGCTCATAATGAGTTGTCCCTCGTCGCGGATGCATTATAGCCAACTCACAATAAGGTGTCAAAAGGCTATGATCATAATGTATAAATATGTAAATGGTTCTACGAGGCCAAAGAGACACAAGATACAGAGAGCCCCGAGAGGAGAGACAAGCCGAAAAGAGATAGATACATGAATAGAGAAAGAGAGTTTCTGAGTAACGAACACTATAAATAAGATACATATGTGAGGAGGATTGTATGCTAAGAATCCATTATAGCATAGAGCGCAAGTAAGATACTTGAATATAATAAATATGTTTACCTTTTGTGGATGTAGCATGGAGTGGGGTGAACCACTGTAAATATGTGTACAATTGTATGCTTAGATGTTAATCCCTGAAACTTTTTATAATTATATTCTTATATGTGTTAATTCAAGGATTTAATGAGAATAGATGGTTATCTTTGATGTTTTTGATGACATAGTAGTGGGTAGTGACTATGAATGTATATTTAACCCCTAAATAGCATGAATATGTGAATGTGTGCATGTATAACTAATTAAATATAGATATTGGGAGGTTATAATGCATAATTGGTAGTGGAGTGTACCTAGTCATACAATGTTGCTGAGAGAGATTTCTTCAAAGGTTCACATGAAAGGTTCATGAAATCTCTAAGTATGTGGATAAAGATGTTGTTGTGAGACAAGTGCATGATGGCAATAGGTAGGGGGATAAAGATGTTGTTGTGGGAGAAGTGCATGATGGAAATGGAGTATGATTGCTAGGGTATTCACGCACATAGGGGAACCGGGGGATGACAAGAGGATCGTATGAAGATAGGAAAGAGTGAAGGAAGAAATGAAGAAGAAAGGGAGGTACTTAGGATATAGAGAACCGAAGAGGATTTATCATAAGAAGT
>JZKD02S2258032.1:12385-23801 GCA_000966675.3 Picea glauca | reverse complement strand
CCAAATCAAAGAAGCAATTAAAATCCAAACCAATCGAAGGCCACCTCATCTTCTAGAAAATCCCCTTCTAGAACATTCATGAAATTTGACTTTTCCTAAGCTTTAAGCATCGCCGCACCCTATGCACTAGAAGCATGAAATTTCATTGCAACCCAGGTATAGTGAAGAGTGTGATGATCAAGCATCATCACACCCCATGCATATAGCAGGGTGTGACGAGCTTCCTTCATATGGTTTTCTAGCAAAGGAAATAAAATCACTTTTCTCTTGGAGAAATTCGCTTTTAATATTTTTAGGGAACATGAACACATCTTATCAAGTGATCACTAAGGTGACCAAAATAATGTGTAAAATAATTCCCCCCAAAGTATGAAGCTGGAACTCGTGACAGTCGAAATAATTTGTAGAATGTGTGTGTCGAAAACAAGGAGCACATCAATCAGGAACCTGCAAAAAATCAAGAATCTACATAATATCATACCATCTCTGAGGTAGGAATTCCCATGCTCAGACTACAAGTGAACCTAATCATAAGTGGTAAGTGATTCATGGCCACTAAGCATACATTTTGGATCCATGTCATCACAATTCAACATAGCAACCAGGAATACACTGTGGATCTATGCTGTAAAAGAATTCAAATCTGGACATAGCCACGAGACATACAAAATGGATCTATGTGTCAATACAAATCATGAATACTCCGTTCCAACCTACACCAAAGTGATAAGATCCAGGGTCTTCATTTCCATTGTCTCTAAGTACGAATATATCCATGTGATTACAGGTGTTGAAGTCGAACATGGTAGAAACCACTTGATTACCGATCATTAATGAAAATCGTTAACAAGTGTGAGGGAAATCATTATTGATGCCAATGAAACCCAAGGTACTTGAGTACAATCCAACGAATGTGAATAATTGAGTTGAAGTTGAACAATCGATATAATCTTTCAATCATGGGTCAATGACGTGAACCCATTGTTGAAAGCAAAGAAACCTGCCATTGAGGCACGCAGGCTCTAAGGTACTTAATGATTTCTAAGTCTTGTTCCTGGATAATGTGTTAAAGTCAATAGAAAAAGACCTGTCACAGGAGGGCCTTGATGTATCCCCCATCAATGACACAAAATATGTAACATATTTGAGGTAGATCAGAGTATGAAGTGATTCAGAACTAACACAAGGAAGGCCAACATGGTAGGAATTTTATAAATACAGATGGTCAAATCAATAGAAGGCTCATTTAGGTTGGACTTCTCTTGAACATATGAATGACACGACACTGGTCTTGGCAGCATTGACTCAAGGAATACCCAACATGTGGACTTGTGGATGGTCAAACGAGAGACAAATGGATTCCCCAACCCGGATACAATGATGAAGGGGGTGTCATGTTCAAGTGAAACTATTACTGCCACTAACACAAATACAGAGACACATTTCTTTCCCAATTTTCCCCCACCATTTCTGGCATTACCTCTTTATTTTTATGCAAGATTGAGGAGGATAGCATATACTTGTTGATGTAAGCTCATCCTCTGGATGAGTCCCTCGAAGTATGTTTAACGAACTCTGAGAAGGAGTGGTTTGATCCCATATGGGTCTTTCTATGTTTGTTTAATGATTCCAAAGAGAGAAAACTCAGGGGTTTTTCATTTTTAAAGAGTCTAAAAAAGACTTAAAGAGAACTCCACAAGGTCCTTTTTCATAAATTAATCTGACGAGACCAAAAAAGTGATAACCTACCTCTCATCAATTTTTTTCTTCAAATACTTTTGCGAGCGTGAAAAGAACAAGGTTTCTCGACCATATTTCCATGTTTAGGGAGCATGAAAAGAGATTAAAGGATACTCCATGGGTTTCATTTTTCATGTCACCATTACGAGTTTGAAAAAATGACAAAAGACTACTCGATTACATTCTCATGGTTTCACGAGTGTGAGAAATAACTAAGAATCTTCTCGGAGTTTTTCCTGAAAAACCCTAAAAGGATTTGTACATGTGACAAATGTATAAAAACAAATGATAAAAGAGGACCCTTGTTCCAACGTCTCACCTCTAGACTTTTCAATCTACAAAAATCAATCACTTGTAAATTTGTTAGGACTTTAGGGTTTGGATAAAGCATAAAACAATATAATATGTAAATGAAAAGTGATAAAAGTCATTAAAATAGGTAACAAACCACTTTTTACCATTTCATTAGTAACTTTGCCCAAACATTTCTCCAAAGCCCTTTTTCACCTCAATTTTCAAATGTTGATTGTGGAGTGCACGATGGATCATTTCATGAATCATCTCCGCAAAAGAGGTAATCTCCATCTCCTTCATCTTTGCATGGTTTTAAAATTGATTTTCATTGGTTAAAAATGTGTTTTGGGTTGATTTTTTAGGGATGTCTGAGATTTTCCTTTGCAAACTATCCTCTATACTATTACTCGCATGGCAGGGAGCGTAACTCCCCACGTGGATTTACAGATCCATTTTCAGTATGCACTAGAATGTATGGAGCCCAAAGTCTTCAACTTGGGCGAAGGAGTCCTAAAGAGCATGAAGAAACAACTTACCAAGAGAAGATGTGGTGGGTTGAAACAATTCGGATATGGGTCTATTTTGGTATCCTTCTTCCTAGAGAGGGTCCCTGTCTTATGCTTGTAGATGGAATGGGGTATACCTGCTCCACAGGATCCGAGGATGAAGAGGTGGGTAGACCTCATGGCTAGACATGGAAGTGGTCACATCGTCAAATATGATGATGTTGTCTTCCAATGGTTGAGGACTTAGTTGCTTATGGTTGAATATTATGCATATGCCAGATTGGATTTCCATGGATATCGGAACCCATCTCCTCTCGAAAGTTCCCAGTGGGGGGAAATAGGTAACAAGGAATTTTTTTTTATATAATGTTTTTGTTATTTTTAATGTTATAAAATGTTTTTTGTGTTGTTTATCTAATCACTTAATCAAATTCTCTTCAACAATGAAGATGTGGGACCCTATCATCCTCCAGGATCATCCCCTATCCAGAGGTGAGGGGAGAGAGTTGTCATAGCAGGAGTAGTTGTTGTCGATTTCGAGATCATAGAGCAAAACCTGGAGGGACTCATTATGAATGTCCCCGATGCCACAATAGATGATATTCCTAGGCATTACCAACACCACACAATGGGCGTATATGAATCCATCGATTGATTGCTTCATAGAGTATCATGGGAAGTCACATGTTATAGCAAGCAACACCCTTGATGCTATTGTATATGAAGCCATGTGCTTCACATTTTTTATATTTTTGTCTTCGGACAAAAACGATTTTTGTAAACTTTTATCGTCATATAATAATGAGGCTTCTATTGGATTACTTGTTGTATGTACAAAGTGTTATTGGCTTTTATAAATGTCTAAAATGTATTTCTAACACACAATTGGCCAATGCATATATTAATGTATTTAGACATATAGGAATGTGTTGATATTCAATGTAATCAAAACGACACTCCAAGAGCCGAATTTGTAAATATATCCTTAACAAAGTAGGACTTTGGATGGAATAAACATTACTCAACTGTAGGACTACCAACTGTGAATCAAGTAGTACAATAAGATGACGGATTCCAAGTGAAACAGTGTTATTTAACAACTCGATAACTACATTGTATTCTGCAATATTGTTAGTTGCATGACCAAGGAAAACACCATGTAGACTGATCAATTCATCTGTAGGTGCATAGATTTCCCAAGCAGCAAATGTTAAGATTTGAGTACTGCGACTAGTGCCATTAGCCAAGCCAATATACAGCAGTGAAGACACTGACATCTGGAAACCAAGCACAATGCAAGGTAAGTTGTTGAAGGGAGAAACCAAACAACGAAAAATCACACAAGATTATGATACACTAAAAATACAAGAACTCATGCAAAAATGATTTAAGCATAGTACTTCTTCAAGTAAAGCCCATTTTTGGGTTCACTCAAAGGAATTCCATCATAATTTACCAGCTCACAAACCCCTTTCTCCAACACTCATTTGACAATGTAAGGACTCCACCACATGGGCTCGAATTTACTGTCCCCTAGAAAATCACTATCTTGCTCATAAAGAAGAACTAGATCCCCTTCAGAAAAAACATGTGGTTTGACATGCTTGTCATATTGAGATTTGACACGTTTCTTTTGAGTTTCAATAACTAGGGTAGCATCACGACGGGTTTCTTCTAATTGCATGAAATACGAAAGACATTCCTTCTCAGCTGAGGTGTTAGGGGGAATTCTGATGGCTAGTTTCAAAGATGGTATTTCACATTCAATCGGAAAAATTTCTTTGATACCATACACTAACTGGAAAGGTGTGAATCCCGTGGTATACTTAACAAATGTTTGATAGGCCCATAACATTGAGAACAACATCATGTGCCAATTTGACTTATGAATTCCTACCATCCGTTGAAGCATAGTAGTGAGAACTTTGTTGATTGCTTCAACCTGTCCATTGGCATGTGGATAATAGGGGGTTGAGTTTTCATGGAGACGACCCAACTTTTTAGTAAGTTTAGACATCGTGAAATTGTGAAAATGACTACCGTGATTAGTAACGATGGCTTGAGGGACACCAAATCTAGTAATGATATGATTTAATATGAAAAATGTTGCAGTTTTCCCAGTATTATCAAATGTAGGCATCGCCTTGGCCCACTTAGTGAAATAATCCACAGTTACAATAATGTATCCATTCCCCTCGGTCGAATGAGGATTACATGTCATGAATTCAATGCCCCATTTATTGAATGGACCAATGGAAACTGCAGGGTGAAGAGGAGCAGGGTGAGATCGGATGTTATTGTTGTAGGTTTTACAAGTGTGGCATTTATGGACGGTAGAAATGAAATCCTTAAACAATGAAGACCAGAAACAACCAACTTGTAAGATATTTTGGGCAATGGCATACCTTGACATATGACCACCACATGCTCCACAGTGACAGTCATTCAAATCTTTCTCGGCTTCATCGTAGGTGATACATCATTGAAATATGGAATCAATACCACGGAGGTAAAGGATATCACCAAGGATAATGTATTGATGGGCTTGATACCGTATACAATGACGATTTGTACTAGAAATATCAGGTCGAAAATTTTGGTTCTGGAGATAGATGATAATATATTTGTACCATACGTCATCAGAACTGATCAGAAAGAGGGTATCATCAGGTGAGGAATCCTTTGCCATAGTTTTTTGTCTTAGTAGAGGAAAGGTCACATATCAATTGGGAAAAAACCAAAGACTTCTTTGACTTGGAACATTCAAACTCCAAATCAAACTCATGGAGAATAACTATCCATTTAGATTACTTGCCCCCCATCAATTGTCAAGTAAGGATATGTTGAATGGGGTTGCAATCGGAAATCGTGGTGGTTCTGCATAATAAGATGTAGTGACCAAAACGTTGAGCAAATTGAACATTTGCCAAGGTCAGTTTCTCCACATGTAAATATTTTTTTTTGGTGGTCATGAGACTCCAACTCAAATAGTATATAACATGTTCATCGTGTGAATCATCCTCTTGGACTAAAACCACAGTAATGGTAGAGTCTGAAGCAGCTAAGTACATGAAATAATCTCGGCTATAGTCAAGTGGAAACAATAGTGGTGTACGGGTTAAGGCAAGTTTCAAAGCTAAAGGCATTGGTGGCAATGTCATCCCATACAAAATCGTAACCTTTATTGAGCAGCCAAGTAAATCCTTCCATTAATTCATCATAATTTGGAATTAATCGACGTAAAAAGTTTGTCTTCCCTTGAAAACTTTAGAGTTGGCGTAGCGTGGAAGGAAGTAGATTAAGAATAGCCTCAAACTTCAAAAGTTATACCTGAATCCCATGTATAGACACGATAAAACCAAGAAGTCATCTGGATTCCACACAAAAACACATTTGTGTGGATTCAAACGTATGTGATAATAACAACAGCGTAGGAAAATGACCCGTAAATGTGTCAGGTGATCTTGACGACGCATAAAATGTGTCGGTAGATCGTCTAGATAGGGTTGTACAATGTTCTTAATGTCATGAAAATCATAATACATAGCGCACTGAAAAGTCACACCATCATTTTTTATACCAAAAGGTAGTTTCTGGTAGGCCAAGGTTCCCCAAGGGAAAATAAAAGCAGTATTGTGTTGATCTGCTCGTAAAATATTGATTTGATTATAGCCGGAGAAATTGTCCATCAAGGAGAAGATTTCACTCCTAGCACAGTCTTCAACAATCTAATCAATGAAAGGGGTCATATAATTGTCTTAGGGACAAGATTTATTTATATCCCTATAATCTACACAAACATGGATTGTGCCTTATTTCTTGTTTACCAGAACAAGGATACCCAATCGGTCAAAGCCACAGGATAGATAAAGTCATCTTTAAGAAGTTTCTCAACTTCAAGCTTAATCATAGCAACTTTACGTGGATGTATTGGGCGAATTCTCTATCGAATGAGTTTAGCATCAGGGTAAGTCTTAATCTCATGCACAACAATATCAGGATCAATACCTGGCATTTTTTCATAACTCCAGGAAAAAACGTCACAAAATTCTTGGAAAAGGGATTTATAAGTGTGGACCTCATCTATGGAACATGAGGCATCGATATGAACATTTTCCATGAATCTGGGTTTAATCGATATGTCAAGAGGAATGGTAGGTGAAATATTACTCAAGTTTCCTTCATACAAAACATCATGTGTTGACTCAAGAACATAAGAAATAGCAACAACGATAGATAGAGTCGAAACCCGTTGGTAACTCTTTATGGTATCATGTTCGAGCAAGAGAATAGAACGATGATGCCCATTGTCCCATGGAGTATCTTCCATGGACATGAACAACATGATCATTTCATCGGTAGGAAAGATCATGTGAAACAGATCAGGAGATGTATCACAGAGAGAAGGAGGAGAAGGGGTTGTCGATTGAATAGATTGATAAGATGAATCTACCAGACTTAAAGGCATATGGTCTCCGTAATGAAGATATCACCAGAGCTAGCGACTATCCATGGGTCATATGACTCAAGGGTTTCAT
Source organism: Picea glauca (assembly GCA_000966675.3). Classification (NCBI taxonomy): domain Eukaryota; kingdom Viridiplantae; phylum Streptophyta; class Pinopsida; order Pinales; family Pinaceae; genus Picea; species Picea glauca. The sequence goes on along the minus strand of JZKD02S2258032.1, from coordinate 16,723 downwards.
GAACAATGGTTGATATCATGTTAATCGAAGCAAAAAAAGGAGGAGGAATATCGGGTGGTGGAATAGGAAATGTACCCATCAAGGTTGAATCTTTTAAAATACCCACACCGATATTCTCATAATCGGGTGGTTTTTTTTATATAAAAGGTACATTTCTAGTATGTGAATTGGAATTAAAGAAGGTCAGTTGGTCAACAGTAATGACCTTTCCTTGATGTGGAAAACGTAACACACTAAAAAGGGTAGACACAATTGCGCGCATGGAATCAATCCAACTACGACCAAGTAGAAGGTTATAATCAAGAGGTGCATCAAAGACCTCAACCTCGACATTGATCGTCTTACCTTATAACATAATAGAAAACGAAGGAAGAACACCGTAAGGTTTGAACCCTGTACCATTGAAGGCCTTAAGAGTATTATGCAACTCGGTAAGGGAAGGAGAGCCAATAGATTTCCAACAAGTAATGAACATAACACAATTCAAGGCTCCTTCATCAATAACGATTCRATTGATATTCTTCTTTTCCACAACAACTTGGATCTAAAATGCTAATTGAGGAYGAAGCCTTGGAATATGATMTTCCAAGTCAAAGATTAGCAAATTGGTATCGGTAGGATCAATTCCACCAATAGCCTTTAACAACGCCTTTCGTTGAGTAGGACAACTTTGAAGGACTTCGAGATCTGACATCGCARAGGATGCTTACACAAGGTCTTCTACAATACTGTAATTTTGGGCAGCACGTGCRTGAGGATTAAATGAAGACTTTTAACAACACCCTTTGGAGGAGGACAAAGAAATATATCAATACCTGGTCATTTGATATGAAGAGGACCATTTAGAGGTGAAGTTGGAGGAGGATTTTGAACCAATGAAGGTGGTAAATCATCAATTTTCTCTTTCGAAGAAGAGTAATCTTTGGCTCGAGTTGTGACTACAACTTTGTTCTTCTTGGAGTCACCAGTACACATAATGACATAAGACATGGTAGAAGGAGACGGTTGGTCATGAATGATCAATTGGGCATGTTGCTGAGAAGAAAAAGGTTGTGACAAGACGATGGGTGTAGGAGGTTTACCGGTCCCTTGGAGGAACTTAGTAACCTCAACGCATCGTGGACAATATTTTGTGTAATGATCATCACCATAGATAAGGCAAGGATAACGAGGTTTACACTTGTCCTTGTCATCAACAAGTTGTGTTTTTGGTTTCTTAGATTATTGATTATTATTTTTTTCTTCCTTATTCTTACCCTTCCCTTTCTTTTTATTTTGATTTTTACCAGTAGGTATGGATTGAACTGAATTAACTTCAGAAGTATTACCCAGAGGAGTAGGAGTAGGAGTATTTTGTACATTAGAAGTAATAGACTTGGGATTGGTGTGATTGGCTTGTGTATACTGAGTCTCAGCATGAAAGGTGCCAATCACACCATTAGCAGCATGAGAAGCTATTGGATGTGTTGGGGTAGGATTTGTGGATGGACGAGGAGCATCAGGGATCAATTCGTAAAGTGTGCCCGTTTATGAATAAATGAGATATAGATATTGATCACGACTAGTCACCTTCTCTTCAGTGATGACACCACCCATGGCAACATCACGGGCTATAGGAACAATGAGTGATTTGGTAAACCACTCAGCCAATAGTTGATCAGGAAGGGGAAATTTGATTAAGCATCTTCTCCTCCTCCACTCATGGATATTATCAGAAATATGAGTGGAAGAGGATTGTTTAAAAGAACTCAAAATTTTGGTTCATGTCTCATAATGAATAGGCAATTGGTAATGAATTAAGAAATTTGTGGCTAGGGAATTAAAGTCATTAAAGAATCCTTGTGGCAACTCAATATACCATTTGGTTTCTGAACCCATGAGAGTTCATTGGAAAAGTCATAATCTAATAGAATCATCCATCAATGAGTTGGACGAACACCAAAGTTGGAATTTCATGACATGATTATTCGGGTATTCTCTTGATCGTCTGTCAAACTTAGGAATGTCAAATGGTAATTTGGCTGGTATGATGGGCCAATAAGGATAATGTAAAATAGGATCATTCAAAATCCTATACAAATCCATTAAATCCAAAGTGGAAAGAAAAGGAAACTATCTGTTCACTTGAGGAAACTGGTAGTTTTGAAAACGTAATCTCGTAGGTATAGTAGTAGGACAATAAGTCATCTGCAGATAATTAAACAGTCTTGACAGGTTTGGTTGTAGAGGGTTTTGACTCAAATAGCCAACAGGGTTTGGTTGATTAGGTATTTTCCCTTGGAAAGGAAAATTAGGCTGAAGGTTTTGACCCCAGGTAGGCTTCATAGAACCTGGATATGGTTTTCCAAAATTAGGAGGCACAAAATAATTAACTTGAGGATGTGGCCCACCAAATAGTTGTTGATTCCCTTGGAAAGGAAGATTCCAAGGTTGAGATTGTAACATAGGTATACTTTGTCCATAAACTGGGTTATGGCCTCCTACTTGAGATTCCCCCCAACATGAGGTTGTCCCCCAATCTGAGGTTGCCCCCCAAATTAAGGTTGCCCCCCAACTTGAGGTTGGCCTCCAAAAGGAATCTGAAAACCAGAAACGACTGAATAATTGGTTCCTCCAACTAGATTGGAGCCACTAGGGCCATGATTATTAGATCCTCCAAACAAAGGTGGAGGAGGAATGTAAGGCCCCCTGAAGAGAGCCTGGGTAGGTGTTACACATAAAAAATACTCACTTTGATAGTGTCGCAAGTGTCGTCATTACAAGGGTCGCAAGTGTCGCACTTTGCTCACAAGTGTCACAAGTGTTAAAGAAAGCATATTATCATGATGCCTATGTCGTGCCTATAACGACATGAGAAGGACACTTGAAACACCTCAAACATTTGATTTGGAAGAGAAGAAATGATTCATCATGCTTATAAACCTTTCGTCATCTGAAAGCACCCCAAAAAGTGAGTTTTTGGAGGGGAGCGCTCCCCTATACCTCTTCTAGGAGTGCATGCACTCCCCCTTACACTGTCTAGGAGAATTATAAAGCTTCTTTGGCCCTTCTGGGGGAGCGCTGGTGTCTTTAGGAGTGTTGGTGCCCCCCTTAAGCCTACTGGGGAGTGCTACAACGCACTGATGGCCCTTTTGAGTGAGCACTACCTATTATGGGAAATAGTCAAGTTGTTGAGATGAATGGGGGAAGGATCCTTTAATTCTTGGAAGGAAGTTGGATTCAAATCCCTAGTCCAACCATGATCTTAGGGTGGATCCTCAACTGAAGGAGGCAAATCCTCAACTTCCCCAAGGATATCTCAAGTGGTTAAAGCCTCTCCAAGGCTATATAAGAAATCTTTCTAATGGTGAAAGGGGAAGGGAAAGAGAGAATCACACCAAACTTATGATCTTATAGTTGGTGCTGGAATAGAGATATTTTGGAAGTAAGAGACCTATGATCTCATAGGGAGAAATCGGTGCAGTTGGTGTCATCTGGATCGTGGATCTTTTGAGAAAGGGGTAGACAAGGAGGACTTGACGAAACTGTTGCAATCCATCTACGGTTGTAAGTAATGTTTTGTCCTCATCAATATAATTTGCTTGGTCTGTTTCTTTCTAATTCATGTTCAATCTCACATGAATTTGTCTCTTTAGTAGATATACCTATTTCTTACTAATCTTGATAGATTAGGAGGTAGTTGTACTTTGTTTATCTACAGGGTTTATGGAGGAGCGAAAGATTGGAGCTCAACTCAGAGCGTGAAAGGACAAACATCGGTAAAAGGTACTTATTTTCTCCTTCCTTCACACACACTAGTCCACCTAGATATAAAAGTAAGTCAGTGACCATGATAATCACTTTCTGTTGAAGGAAAATCTCCCTGCAGACAGGTAGATCTCCTCAAAGAGATATACTCTTAACTCTAATACTGTTGGCGCTCTCCCTTACACTATCTGGGAGAGTTATAAGTCTTCTTTGGCCCTTCTGGATGAGCGCTAGTGTCTTTAGGAGTGTTGGCACCCCCCTTAAGCCTATTGGGGAGCGCTACAATGCTCTGATGGCCCTTTTGAGGGAGCGCTACCTATTCTGGGTAGTAGTTAAGTTGTTGAGATGAATGGGGGAAGGATCCTTTCATTCTTGGAATGCAGTTGGATTCAAATCCCTAGTCCAGCCATGACTTTAGGGTAGATCCTCAACTGAAGGAGGCAAATACTCAACTTCCCCAAGGATATCTCAAGTGGTTAAAGCCTCTCCAAGGCTATATAAGCAAGCTTTCTAATGGTGAAAGGGGAAGGGAAAGAGAGAATCACACCAAACTTATGATCTTATAGCTGGTGTTGGAACAGAGATATTTTG
>JZKD02S2258032.1:0-12375 GCA_000966675.3 Picea glauca | reverse complement strand
TCCATTACCCAAAACTTTGTGCTACGGGTCTTTCTTCAAGGGTTGACATCAATGACAACCAACCTTAATCAACATTCTCAAGTAGAGTATATCACATGTATTTTACCATTCACTCAATCATTTAATACAATTCTTTCATTCTACTCTCTTCTCTTCTCTCTCGCAAGCTTTGTGTGTTCATTTTCTACTATCTAGGTTCACTGTGAAAACTTCACATTTTCAGTATATTGTGACAAACATGATTATGCAGGTATGAATCTTGAAGACCAAAAGGATCATATCAAATATGAGATAGAAGTGGGAAGAAAATATTTGTATGACAACCAAGCTTCCAAACTGAAGCAATGATAACCCAGAAGTAGAATTTGATTGTTCATTACTTCATGATCATAAATTTGAAGGAGAATATACAAGGATATGGATTAAGCAATCAGTTTGAAGGTATGAGATGTGTGTTGCATGATTTCTTATTTGGTAAGAAACTAGTATCCTATGAGGATGAAAGAATTTTTTAACAATGTTTGTTTGAGATAATTGGAAAATTGATGAGTTGGGAAAATAAATTATATTTGTGTGTTATACAAATACATGAGGGGATACAAAGTGAAGGTAGAAAAGTTTTAATAACTCTTCAATGTCAAAAAGTAATAGGGGCGAATGCATGGAAATCTAGACTAAAACAATTTTTTATTGAATTAGGGATGTATGAGCATAAAGCGATAGAAGAGACATCCCAGAGTTGTAAAAATGATTTCATATTTCAATATAAGTGTATCAAAAAATTGAGAGCAAGAATATGTAGGGATGTACATGAAATAGAAGCTAAAATGGAGAATATGGAACAAAATACCAAAGAACTTGTTGTATTTATAGATGTTACAGATCAATCACATGAAAAGTTTCTTGAGAATGATATTAAAGAAAAGATGTTTGAAGAAGAAAGAGTAAAGCAAGAAAGGGATGAGAATGGACATCTTGAATTCCATAGAGAATGTGAGAACATCAAAAGATGTAGCAATGAAAAAGAGTGAAGTAAGGAGCATGAAGAATAAATTGTTTTCTTTAATATGTTTGTTTCATGTGTAGGTGTAATCAAAGAAATTACAAATATGATTGATCAAATGGAATTCAAGTTGCAAGGTGAATATACATGTGAAATCAAAGTAGATCTACATGAAGCAAGCAAAATTTGGGATCCAGGAGAAGAAATTTTAACAGAAGTGACAGATGTTGATCAATTGTTTTTGACAAAGTTGGAAACCAATATCAATCTCAAGTTAGTTTACCACTTTCAAAACGATGAACAAATAGAGGTGGTTAACAAAATATTGGATAGTGTCTTGATGAGCCTAACAGAGAATCATTCCAAACAAAGGGATCATGTATTTGTGAAGATAGAAATTGCTTGTAATAATTCACCAACCAGAAGCACGGGCCTAAATACATGCCAGATTGTGAATGAAATACATCTTATAAAAAATTGTAAACTATAGAATTTGAGAAGGCGGGAGATAAATGATGCAAATGGTGAATAAATTACAATAATCATGCAATAATTGCATGCATAGATAAGATAATATTTGAGACAGCAACAACAAATACAAGCATAAGGCAGATTTGAAGAGAAGAAAGATGAGTTTGAGGATGGAGATTGGTATTATAACACTTGTGAAGGAAGAATTTTGAGATGCACCTGGATTTATTGAAATATCATACTTTAGAGTGGGAACTATAACTATTGAAGGCAGAACAAGCAATATTGAAGAACTCATAGACATGAGTCCATGCATAATTTGTATTCCCTTGGAGTCTAATGCAGGAACATCTTTCGAAGTCAACTCATTAATTGACCTCTAGAAGGTCTTATGAATTTATGAGAGGAAGATGGTTTCCTTAATGCTATGGAATGTTGTAATTTTTTTCATTTTCCTAAGATTTTCATAATTCTAGAATAGTTCCAAGTGTGTTTACGAGAAGAGGGTATTTTTCCATGTATTGTAACAAAATGGTGTATTTTAGATATGAATTTGAAGGAGTTAGAAAATATAGGGTGAGTTGGAGGATTGTTTGGATTCAATCCTATTTAAGGAAACGAATCATTGTTTTATCAAATTAGATTCTTTTGTTTATATTTTCCAAAAAAATAAAGGATTGATCCTATTCGAATTGATTTCCTCTTTTTTGTATAAATAAAACCCTTGGGCATGAAAATGCAACAGTGAGAGTAGTGAGAATAGAAGAAGGTTAATGAAAAATTGTTTTCTTGTTCTGACTTGGTGTTCCATTGAATGATTTTGTCTCCCATCTTGGTTCTATGCACATTATTAATTTTTCTGTTCATTTTGGTTCTGTTGGAATTGATAAATTGTATGGTAGCGRTGAAATCGCAGAGGATAAAAATTTGATGCTCAAACTCATTTGCAAGATAAATCTAACAGAATCATTATCTTTAGCAGACTCCAGTACAACTGGACTAGCCTTAATCCAAAATAAACAAGTGTTTTGTTTTCCCTATGGGCYRGTGGTTGGGTCACATAATAGAGACGGTTCGATAGGTTTCCATAGTGTATAGGTGGTTCGATGTCTCGGTGKTCATTTCATTTTACATAACATAAAAACTAACGAAATACATGYATTTTGTTGGCTTCAACTTGTCCAATGTTGGTAGGATGGGATTCCTGAATACCSAGGTCCATGCCCTCCATCATTTGGTGCATAGTTTCTTATTCATTGAGACCTTTCAGGATTGAGTTTACTGAAATTACAATAAAGGGAGGCAGTCGAGTGTGATCCTTTATTGAGATTGCAAACTATGTTCATTAACATGGAACACTTATCTTCCAAAATTTGGATTTTTCTCTTCTACTGAACCAAATTATCCATGACTGGAGCATTCTAAGAAATGAATTAATGTTCATTCTCATGAAATTTGGTATTCACTGATAAAAATGAAGTTTTGTTATTATTAATAAACTCCTCGTTTCTAAGGAGAATTATGTGAAGATCTTGGACTTCCTCGTAGTCCATCTTCGGGAACTCTAATTTTTTCCCAATCAAGGTAGGATTACGTGGAACCCAAATATACAATTCCCAAAGAAAAATGTAATGTCCCCCACATCTTGATGAAGAGGTCTGGAAAGACTCAGTAGTCTATCTATCCCCACAATACTATAGTCTCATGCATCATGGGGACAAATTCAACCAAAAGTCACTTCCTCAACACAATGTTATATCACTAATTTGACTTTGTGTGAAAAAGGGTAACTCAACAAAAGAAAAGAAAAGGTGGAGTTAATATAGGAGTTAACCCTAGGGGTTAACTAAGTCAACAGAAGAATAGACTGGAGGTATAAAACAAAGGAAGGGTGCACTTCTAAGGAATTCTAGATTATTATCATATTTTGTATTGGAGCTCTTGAGCACAAGAAGTTTTGAGGGTTTTATGACTAAACCCCTAGAGATCAACTCGGTGGTGAAATATCCCACCTTTCTTGATCCAATATTGGTCCCAGAGGTGAAACAACCCTCCCACACCATTCTACAGTGTTATAGGGGTCATATCTATTAGCAGAGGCAGGCTAGTGCACAACGTAGGGGGTTTAAAGCGGGAGGGTGCAACACCTTGTGAATATCAATTCGATCTGAAGTAAGAAGGAATATTTTTGGAAAAGGAACATCTAGGTTTTATTTGTATGGTCAAGGGAATCATTTATAGTCTATTCAGGAGGAGGTTTTCCCAACATATTATTTCTTGGACCTTGCCACTACTTGGAGGAGAGAGGGGCACATTGTAGAAGGAGGTTTTCATCATTCAGTGTCCCAGATCTTCATATATCATCTTGAGACTTCACTAACTGGATTGTCTTGGCCCGATCTATCATTCTGGTGATTTTTGTAGCATTTGGAGGCCTTTAGATGTGAGGCCAAAATATTGGAGATTCAGTCAACCAGGGGGGCGCAAACCAGTTGAGGGTTTTCTCATTTGGAGAGCCAGAACTTCACCCTTCATTCTGATACCTTTCCAGAGGGTTTCTAGTAGCCCGATCTACATTTCGAGGAAGTTTTGAAGCATTTGGAGCACGGGAAGGAGAGGGACGAAACTTAGGGGGCATGCATCTACCAGGACAATGTGCAACTCATCCAGTTGGAGGATTTTGGCACTATATTGGATCAGGGTCCCATCTCATCATTCTTCTCTTGTATTTATTGTCCTTTGGAGGCTTGTATATTCTCTTCAGGGGACCTTTGGAAGGCTATTATCATTGTATTGTCTATTATTGTAGCAGATGGCATCCTATTTTGGATATTATTGGGGTTTTCTTCTAGATCTGAAGATCTCTTGATTCAAGGATATATCTACTATATAAATAAAGGTCAGATATAACATTATTGGCTCTATATTTGTGTTTATTATTGTATCTTTCTTGTTTATGGTATATGCTTCAGATCTATTGTTTCATTGCTTAATCATCATCATATAAACTCTAATGCGCAACTCCATGAGTAAACCTGCAATCACATAAGAAAACATAAGCAAACAAGTGAGCAGCTAGTGTGCCAAGAAAAAAATATTGGCTTGGGAACATTACAGTGGTATCAGAGCATTGATCCTCCTAGCCAGTGGGGATTAGCGCATGCATAAGTTCAATGGTATTTACATGGGCAGACGGAGGAAGTAGAAAAGTGAAACAGAGGCAAAGATGGAGGGCTCACGTGAGGACAGTGAGACACAAATTCTTGCAGGTTTTGCAAAGGATTTACAACACTCCATAATTCAGATACAAAGTTCCCTTGAACATGATCTACACGAAAATGAGGAAACTATGTGCAGAGGACAAGTCGAAATGAGAGAGACCTTGGAGAAGATAAATGTTAGTCAGATGAATATTGCACAACTATTACTACATATAACCCATGTAGGGAAGGGACCATAAATTTATGCAAACAAGGAAGTCAATGACTCTCATGGGGGGACTAGACCTCATCAGAAGCATAGCCCTCACTATCACACTGAAGGACATATTTATGGAGGTGGATCTCCTCAGGTGCCAACACATAGTAGGGCCACCCCTAGACCCTACCTACCCACATTCTTGGATAACCAGCCATAGCGCAACTATGAGGATGAAATTGAGGACAACTTTGAGCAGTATTCCAAGGAATATCAAGCATTGAGTGAAGGGTTCCAGAGGCAAGTCACGTTGGATCAATATTGTGTAATAAAGTTCAGGGGTAAGCCTAAACAGTATAAAATACCTAATTATGAATTGGAGCACAAGGCAGGCAAGATGGAAATCCCCTACTTTGATGGATCTTCCAAGGTGACTGCACAAGCATGGGTGCAGAAACTTGATACCTACCTACATCTTAACCCCATGAGGGAGATGGATGCCATCAATTTTTCCACCATGTACTTAGATGGAAAGGCTCATGATTGGTGGTACCATGGATTAACCACACTGGGTCACAGTCAGATCACATCTTATACATAGTTTACATAGATGTTCATTGACAGGTTTGACTCGGGGGATCCGGAGCTACCTTTTAGGGAACTCACCCAGCTTAGACAGACAGAATCACCAAAGGTATACATAGAATAATTTCAAAGGATATCAGTTATGGTACAGGATGTGTCTCAATTGAGACTTGTGATGCTCTTCACAGAAGGTTTGATGGAGCCATTGAGGGGTTGGGTCAAGGATTTTAAGCATGCCAACTTGCATGATGCGATATGGAAGAATAGGGACTTGGGATCAGCAAAAAATATGGGATTTACCCCTAGAACTCCTCTAAACCAAGTGGGTAGAGACCAAATACCTCCTATTAATCAAGGAGGGAGAGACCAAAGAGGGTTTGATCGGGGAAGAGATAGAATGGATAAGCCCACTAGGAGGGAATTGAGAAGGAAGCAATTGTGCTTCACCTACAAAGAGCCATGGGATCCAACACACAAATGCATGGGAAAGGGAAACACTCACTACATTGAGGTGATATCATATGAGGAGGAGGAGAAAGATTTCGTCCATCTACATAACATAAAGGAAAATCCCATAGGACACACAGAAGAGGAGGATTCAAGTCACAGCCTTGCAGCATATGAAAAGGTGACACTAGCATCCATCAGCAGGGTACCTAAATTCAACACTTTCAGGATGAGATGGGTGATACAAGGGCATAAGGTCTCAATTCTCATTGATGGAGGTGATTCACACAACTTCATTGATTCAGCCCTATTGTAGAGGAGACACATACCTACAGTTGTGTTTGAGGGATTGTGTGTGGAGATAGCAGGGGGGCGCACTATGCCTTGTGAAAGATACATTACGGGAATGAAGCTTACATTGGGCAAGCATGATTTGGCACAATATTTCTATGGTATGGACCTTCTAGATGCCAACATCATCCTTGGATTACAATGTCTTAGTATGTTGGAGACAATCACTACAAATTACAAGACCATGGAAATGTCGTTTACAAAGGAAAATGGGAAAAAGGTGGTTCTCATGGGCATGACAGGAAACACATCGAGGGCGGTGACATCAAAGTGCATGGAGGCCATATTCAGGAGGGAATACATTTATTATGTAGCAAAGTGTATAATATCGGTTAGGGTGGATAAGAAAGGGGAAACTCACTACTCACCAAAGATCCAAATAATCATTGACAAGAACAACAAGGCCTTTGAGCCCATACCACCAGGAGCACCACCAGATAGGGGGTTTGAGCACATCATAGATTTGGAGGAGAGTGTGAAACCTGTCATCACTACTCCCTACAGTCACCCCAAGAAGTAAAAATATGAGATTGAGAAGGCCATTAAAGAACTACTAGACATGGGCCACATTAGGCCAAGTTCCAATCCCTTTGCATCTTCACTGGTATTGGTGAAAAAGAAGGATGGGACCATGTGCATGTGTATTGACTATAGGGATTTAAATAAGAATATAATCAAGAAAATATACCCCATCACGAGGATTGATGAGCTCTTGGATGAGCTCCATGGAGCTATTTACTTCACAAAGATTGACTTGCGCTGCGACTATCATCAGATAAAGATGATGGAATAAGATGTCTCCAAGACTACTTTCTGATGTCACTATTGACACTATGAGTTCTTGGTAATTCCTTTTGGCCTGACTAATGCGCCATCCACCTTCCAATATTGCATGAATCATGTTTTAAACAAGAAACTAAGTAAATTCCTCTTGGTCTTTTTTTATGACTTGTTGATCTATAGCAAAACTTCGGAGGATCACCTTCAGCATGTAGAGCAGATTTTGGCTATCATGGAAGAGAAATCCTTATATTCTAAGGAATCCAAATGTAATTTTGGAATGATAGAGGTCCTTTATTTAGGGCACATCATTGGAGTGAATGGGGTACAGGTACACCAAGAGAATATAGAAGCTATGCTTGACTAGCCCACACCTAAGACACTCACAGAATTGAGGATATTTTTGGACATATGTTGTTATTACAGGAGGTTTGTCAAGGGATTCTCTCAACTTTGTGCACCTTTTACCAATTTGACNAGGTCCATGCCCTCCATCATTTGGTGCATAGTTTCTTATTCATTGAGACCTTTCAGGATTGAGTTTACTGAAATTACAATAAAGGGAGGCAGTCGAGTGTGATCCTTTATTGAGATTGCAAACTATGTTCATTAACATGGAACACTTATCTTCCAAAATTTGGATTTTTCTCTTCTACTGAACCAAATTATCCATGACTGGAGCATTCTAAGAAATGAATTAATGTTCATTCTCATGAAATTTGGTATTCACTGATAAAAATGAAGTTTTGTTATTATTAATAAACTCCTCGTTTCTAAGGAGAATTATGTGAAGATCTTGGACTTCCTCGTAGTCCATCTTCGGGAACTCTAATTTTTTCCCAATCAAGGTAGGATTACGTGGAACCCAAATATACAATTCCCAAAGAAAAATGTAATGTCCCCCACATCTTGATGAAGAGGTCTGGAAAGACTCAGTAGTCTATCTATCCCCACAATACTATAGTCTCATGCATCATGGGGACAAATTCAACCAAAAGTCACTTCCTCAACACAATGTTATATCACTAATTTGACTTTGTGTGAAAAAGGGTAACTCAACAAAAGAAAAGAAAAGGTGGAGTTAATATAGGAGTTAACCCTAGGGGTTAACTAAGTCAACAGAAGAATAGACTGGAGGTATAAAACAAAGGAAGGGTGCACTTCTAAGGAATTCTAGATTATTATCATATTTTGTATTGGAGCTCTTGAGCACAAGAAGTTTTGAGGGTTTTATGACTAAACCCCTAGAGATCAACTCGGTGATGAAATATCCCACCTTTCTTGATCCAATATTGGTCCCAGAGGTGAAACAACCCTCCCATGCCATTCTACAGTGTTATAGGGGTCATATCTATTAGCAGAGGCAGGCTAGTGCACAACCTAGGGGGTTTAAAGCGGGAGGGTGCAGCACCTTGTGAATATCAATTCGATCTGAAGTAAGAAGGAATATTTTTGGAAAAGGAACATCTAGGTTTTCTTTGTATGGTCAAGGGAATCATTTATAGTCTATTCAGGAGGAGGTTTTCCCAACATATTATTTCCTGGACCTTGCCACTACTTGGAGGAGAGAGGGGCACATTGTAGAAGGAGGTTTTCATCATTTAGTGTCCCAGATCTTCATATATCATCTTGAGACTTCACTAACTAGATTGTCTTGGCCCGATCTATCATTCTAGTGATTTTTGTAGCATTTGGAGGCCTTTAGAGGTGAGGCCAAAATATTGGAGATTCAGTCAACCAGGGGGGCGCAAACCAGTTGAGGGTTTTCTCATTTGGAGAGCCAGAACTTCAACCTTCATTCTGATACCTTTCCAGAGGGTTTCTAGTAGCCTGATCTACATTTCGAGGAAGTTTTGAAGCATTTGGAGCACGGGAAGGAGAGGGACGAAACTTAGGGGGCATGCATCTACCAGGACAATGTGCAACTCAGCCAGTTGGAGGATTTTGGCACTATATTGGATCAGGGTCCCATCTCGTCATTCTTCTCTTGTATTTATTGTCCTTTGGAGGCTTGTATATTCTTTTTAGGGGGCCTTTGGAAGGCTATTATCATTGTATTGTCTATTATTGTAGCAGATGGCATCCTATTTTGGATATTATTGGGGTTTTCTTCTAGATCTGAAGATCTCTTGATTCAAGGATCTATCTACTATATAAATAAAGGTCAGATATAAAATTATTGGCTCTATATTTGTGTTTATTATTGTATCTTTCTTGTTTATGGTATATGCTTCAGATCTATTGTTTCATTGCTTAATCATCATCATATAAACTCTAATGCGCAACTCCATGAGTAAACCTGCAATCACATAAGAAAACATAAGCAAACAAGTGAGCAGCTAGTGTGCCAAGAAAAAAATATTGGCTTGGGAACATTACAGTGGTATCAGAGCATTGATCCTCCTAGCCAGTGGGGATTAGCGCATGCATAAGTTCAATGGTATTTACATGGGCAGACGGAGGAAGTAGAAAAGTGAAACAGAGGCAAAGATGGAGGGCTCACGTGAGGACAGTGAGACACAAATTCTTGCAGGTTTTGCAAAGGATTTACAACACTCCATAATTCAGATACAAAGTTCCCTTGAACATGATCTACAGGAAAATGAGGAAACTATGTGCAGAGGACAAGTCGAAATGAGAGAGACCTTGGAGAAGATAAATGTTAGTTAGATGAATATTGCACAACTATTACTACATATAACCCATGCAGGGAAGGGACCATAAATTTATGCAAACAAGGAAGTCAGTGACTCTCATGGGGGGACTAGACCTCATCAGAAGCATAGCCCTCACTATCACACTGAAGGACATATTTATGGAGGTGGATCTCCTCAGGTTCCAACACATAGTAGGGCCACCGCTAGACCCTACCTACCCACATTCTTGGATAACCAGCCATAGCACAACTATGAGGATGAAATTGAGGACAACTTTGAGCAGTATTCCAAGGAATATCAAGCATTGAGTGAAGGGTTCCAGAGGCAAGTCACGTTGGATCAGTATTGTGTAATAAAGTTCAGGGGTAAGCCTAAACAGTATAAAATACCTAATTATGAATTTGAGCACAAGGCAGGCAAGATGGAAATCCCCTACTTTGATGGATCTTCCAAGGTGACTGCACAAGCATGGGTGCAGAAACTTGATACCTACCTACATCTTAACCCCATGAGGGAGATGGATGCCATCAATTTTTCCACCATGTACTTAGATGGAAAGGCTCATGATTGGTGGTACCATGGATTAACCACACTGGGTCACAGTCAGATCACATCTTATACATAGTTTACATAGATGTTCATTGACAGGTTTGACTCGGGGGATCCGGAGCTACCTTTTAGGGAACTCACCCAGCTTAGACAGACAGAATCACCAAAGGTATACATAGAATAATTTCAAAGGATATCAGTTATGGTACAGGATGTGTCTCAATTGAGACTTGTGATGCTCTTCACAGAAGGTTTGATGGAGCCATTGAGGGGTTGGGTCAAGGATTTTAAGCATGCCAACTTGCATGATGCGATATGGAAGAATAGGGACTTGGGATCAGCAAAAAATATGGGATTTACCCCTAGAACTCCTCTAAACCAAGTGGGTAGAGACCAAATACCTCCTATTAATCAAGGAGGGAGAGACCAAAGAGGGTTTGATCGGGGAAGAGATAGAATGGATAAGCCCACTAGGAGGGAATTGAGAAGGAAGCAATTGTGCTTCACCTACAAAGAGCCATGGGATCCAACACACAAATGCATGGGAAAGGGAAACACTCACTACATTGAGGTGATATCATATGAGGAGGAGGAGAAAGATTTCGTCCATCTACATAACATAAAGGAAAATCCCATAGGACACACAGAAGAGGAGGATTCAAGTCACAGCCTTGCAGCATATGAAAAGGTGACACTAGCATCCATCAGCAGGGTACCTAAATTCAACACTTTCAGGATGAGATGGGTGATACAAGGGCATAAGGTCTCAATTCTCATTGATGGAGGTGATTCACACAACTTCATTGATTCAGCCCTATTGTAGAGGAGACACATACCTACAGTTGTGTTTGAGGGATTGTGTGTGGAGATAGCAGGGGGGCGCACTATGCCTTGTGAAAGATACATTACGGGAATGAAGCTTACATTGGGCAAGCATGATTTGGCACAATATTTCTATGGTATGGACCTTCTAGATGCCAACATCATCCTTGGATTACAATGTCTTAGTATGTTGGAGACAATCACTACAAATTACAAGACCATGGAAATGTCGTTTACAAAGGAAAATGGGAAAAAGGTGGTTCTCATGGGCATGACAGGAAACACATCGAGGGCGGTGACATCAAAGTGCATGGAGGCCATATTCAGGAGGGAATACATTTATTATGTAGCAAAGTGTATAATATCGGTTAGGGTGGATAAGAAAGGGGAAACTCACTACTCACCAAAGATCCAAATAATCATTGACAAGAACAACAAGGCCTTTGAGCCCATACCACCAGGAGCACCACCAGATAGGGGGTTTGAGCACATCATAGATTTGGAGGAGAGTGTGAAACCTGTCATCACTACTCCCTACAGTCACCCCAAGAAGTAAAAATATGAGATTGAGAAGGCCATTAAAGAACTACTAGACATGGGCCACATTAGGCCAAGTTCCAATCCCTTTGCATCTTCACTGGTATTGGTGAAAAAGAAGGATGGGACCATGTGCATGTGTATTGACTATAGGGATTTAAATAAGAATATAATCAAGAAAATATACCCCATCACGAGGATTGATGAGCTCTTGGATGAGCTCCATGGAGCTATTTACTTCACAAAGATTGACTTGCGCTGCGACTATCATCAGATAAAGATGATGGAATAAGATGTCTCCAAGACTACTTTCTGATGTCACTATTGACACTATGAGTTCTTGGTAATTCCTTTTGGCCTGACTAATGCGCCATCCACCTTCCAATATTGCATGAATCATGTTTTAAACAAGAAACTAAGTAAATTCCTCTTGGTCTTTTTTTATGACTTGTTGATCTATAGCAAAACTTCGGAGGATCACCTTCAGCATGTAGAGCAGATTTTGGCTATCATGGAAGAGAAATCCTTATATTCTAAGGAATCCAAATGTAATTTTGGAATGATAGAGGTCCTTTATTTAGGGCACATCATTGGAGTGAATGGGGTACAGGTACACCAAGAGAATATAGAAGCTATGCTTGACTAGCCCACACCTAAGACACTCACAGAATTGAGGATATTTTTGGACATATGTTGTTATTACAGGAGGTTTGTCAAGGGATTCTCTCAACTTTGTGCACCTTTTACCAATTTGAC
>JZKD02S2258010.1:11630-25831 GCA_000966675.3 Picea glauca | reverse complement strand
TCATTTTACTTTATACAGAAAACTTAAAAAACAAAAAAGGATTACTCTATTTTCGCTTCCAAATAAATTAAGGATGCGTACGTTCAGTGATTTTACTTTATACAGAAAATTAAGAAGTTCGTGTTCTAGCCGTACACTTTTTTCTTTCCATTGAAATGATACACAGAACTAACATTTGAAAATAAGGAAAAAAATTAAAAAATCCATTGTTTATGTAGACACTCATTGTGTGCATTGAAATGCTACAAAGAAGTTAAGAGCGGGTGGATTGCTGACGACGAACGCTAAGAACAGGTCGTCAGGATCAGCAAGAGACAATGGAATACGAATGCTTAGCATGGCTCTAATGGCGTTTTGCTAGACATAAGACTTCTTGGTTGTCAACTTGCGAACGTGAAAGGTGCGCCACAACATATTTTTATATACAAGTTTAATATTTTTATGATATTTGCAAGTGATATGTTGAGTTCTTAACAAGTATATTATAGTAATGTTTTCAAGCTTTGTTGTTGATCAGTTTTGTGATCTCAAGATTTGAGTGTTTACCCTAGATACCATTTCAAAATGAGGGAAAGAGGTTTTTAAAACTTTAGGAAAAAAAAGGATGATTATGATTTCTTTCATTTCAATTTTATAGCTGAAAATCATAGCAAGTGAATGATTTTCCATCAATACAATAGTTAAACTAGATATATACACTCATGTGATCTTATAGGAAAACATTTATTTTCCAACTATAAATTTAACAATAAAGCATGTATATAGAGCAGAGAACCAACACCTCCATAGATATCTATTAATAACTTTGGCGCTACTTGAGACTTCTTACAATAGAACATGTCAAGTCATTAAATAGGTTTCATCAATTACAACCCTAATTTATTTAGGAAAATTAGATTACAAGACAAAGACATGCATGGCATCAAGATAGTCGTGCAAATACATGATGGAGTGGATGTCTATGCATATTGTGCAGATAATAATGCAAAGACATGCATGACATAAAGATAGGTATGCAAAGAATCACATCAATACCATGGGTTACCCAATACCATGGTACTGTAAAGCATTAACAATAAACCCAACAATGACAACTACTAACCCAACACTCTTCTATCACCTAAGTTTATGTCTAGTATACTAGTGAACCATCAAACCAAGGGTATCCATGCCAAAATAGGTCTTACAACCATATTCCCATCAACATCTCATAAAATTCAATTTCATAAAAATAATCACAAGTGTATGCCCAAACATTTAATGTAAGAAGCATCTATCAACATCCCTCCCTACTCCAACCAAAGCATTCATTCACCAAATACTTCTTCCTTAATGCAAGCTTATTTATAGCATCCCTCCCTACTCCAAATAGAGTGAGCCAAAACACTCATCCACAAGTACTTCACACTTAATGCACCTCTGTCAATGCTCCATTTTATCTCTCTTCCATAAGTAATTCACTTTACCAACAATTTCCAGTACTTCACCCTTACTGCACCTTTGTCAATGCTCTATTTCATCTCTCTCCTATAAGTAACTCACTTTACCAACAATTTTGTAAGCATGGATCTCAACATTAGACCACTCTCATTGGAGAGTCTAGAGCAACCTCACTCTCATACCATGTTAAAAACTAAGAGAGAAATAACACAACAACAAAGCATGCACATAAAGTCAACCCTTTACCGGAATTAGATTACAATGCAAAGACATGCATGACTTCTATATAGCATGCAAAGACATACATGGAGTGGAAATAGCCATAGGAAAGCATGCATGGTGTGGAAATAGTCCTCACATCAAATTCTATGGAAAAACATCATGAATTACCCAATACCATTAATCCATAAACCACTAATTGTAAATCCAACAATGAGAGAATCAATAACTCTATGACCCAATCAAAATTAACCCAAAAATATATACATTCAACCCATCTTATAAAAATGGCTTATTTTCTGATTACAAATTTAATATAAAATCCATAAAAATTTCAAATAGTTTCTTATTCTCGAAAAATTTTTTACCCATCATCCTTATCCATAAATAACATAAATAACTACTGAACCCATAAAGCAAAATCCTTTGAAAAGAAAACTCTTGTGGAAAATATTTAAAATAGCTATTGAAACCAAAATCCTTTGAAAGGAAAACTCTGGAAAATATCTAAAATAGTTATAGAAACGATGTAACCAATAATAAAAACTTAAAATCACCAAAGGCAACACCAGTCCAGGGAATCTGTATTGAGTGAAAATGGCATCACTAAGTGCAGACCAGTTCAGGGAATCTATATTGAGTGAAAATGGCATCACTAAGTGCAGCATCAATGGAGGGAATCTTTATCGAATGCAAATGGTATCACTAAATGCAACATCAATGAAGGGAATATTAATTGGGTGGCCATGGTCAACGCTGCGTTTATATTGATGAGATATTTAAAAAACACATAAATACTCACTCAGTCAAGAAAGAGTAATTTAACCTATTGAAAAAATTATGCTACAATTTTTTTATATCTTTTATCTGCCGAAAATCATGTGCATTGATGCGCCCTGCACATGTTCATGGTCACTGCAATATTCCACGAAATTGTATTAAACTAAACAATATAAGTAGTGCCCATGGCAGCTATTGCAAGGACAGGTATCGTAGGAAAAGTGTACGATAGCAATATGCTCACGGTTTTTCTGGAAAACGAATAGTATCCTCAGACAAGTACGATATCTCTTTACGATACAGTTTTTGTAACGTGACTGCCGCATAATAATTCAAAACAATCTATATTTTTGATAGGAGTAAGTTAATTAGGGTTTTCAGTAAAAAAATTGGGTTTGAATTAGGTTAGATTTTTAGGGATAGTTTGAGTTTTTTATGGACCAAAGTTTCATGCACTTCAGAACTTTACTTTAAGGGTTTTGCTCTAGTTTTGCTCTATTTTAAACTAACCCACATGTTCAGAAAATCGATCAAGGTTCTGAATTGGTTGGAAATTTAAAATGGGACCACTGAAGGACCTGCTTGAAAAGTAACTTTCTAGAGAAGATTACTCCCTAGTTAGCCCAATTCTTTTTGATAATGTAAATTTTCACAGTTAGTTATAATATTAGAAATTTTTTGAATTGAATTGTGTATGTGGTTTAGAAAAGTTTAACATTTGGAATGGACTCTCAACCCATCATCACAAACATAAAAAAACTCTAATAATTAAAAAGAATAAACTGATATATATATATATATATATATATATATATATATATATATTAAGAGAGAATGATAACCGTTTGATAAAAAGAATGTGATAAAGTTAATATTCCTATTATTCAGCTGTCTAGACAGCAAAATATTACTTAAATAATCGTTTAATCGTAAACTAAGTGATAATCGACCAGAGATCCAAAAATATCCAGAGTATTCTTCCGTGTAGAGAGAAACATTATTTAAACTTGAAATTTCTCCAAAGAATCGTCATAGAGCTGTTCTTTTAAATTTAAAGAATAATATTCTATGATTAAAATTATGTAATATTATTAATTTAACTTCGATGCTTTTCAACTTGACAGATGAACGCATTAATTTTCTTGTCGACTTGAGGACTTTGACGGTTTCAAATTCTAAATACCGTCATCGATCTTTTCACATAAATATAAAAAGCAATATTTTGTGATGGACATGATTATCTAACTTCGATGTTTATCCAATCGACGCAAATGACACATTGATTTTCGACGATTTCGGTTTTTCCTTCTATAGGAAGTCCAACACATTTTAATAATCTAAAGTTTTAACAAACATTGATCATTTTTGGAAGATCATTTCATTTTTATGTTAAGTTTCGTAACAAGTTTAAGTTACGAGGTTTTAGTTTCATTTCAAATTTATGCTGAGTTTAGATTTGAGGTATTATTTCATTTCATGAAAAAGTTTCAATCCAGGTTGGTTTTTTGGTTTCAAACTTACTGAGGTGAGAATATATATAGAGAGTGTTTTATTAAATTTTTTATGAAATGATTTTTTCAGAGATATTTGTTTCAAATTTGGTTAAAAATTGTTAGGTTTATATATTGGAGTTATTATTTCTGTATAATTTGGGTGTTTCAAGGTTTTTCAGCATGCTGAATTTATTTCTACATTCAGAAATGAATTTTAAACAACAAAAACTAGTGATTTTTTGTAAATCTCTAGATTCTTAGGAAAAAAAACATTTCCTAAAGCAATCTTAACTTAAAGTTAAAATTAATTTCAATAGCATAGCCCATAATCCATCACTCATATTTGTTGTTGCATATCCAAAGGTGGAATTGTAATGTCCAGTTGTAGCTTTGCATGTAAGATCTAGTAAGAGAATTATGGTGTTTGTAGATTTGTATGCAAGATCCCTTGAGGCTATTAAAGTAAAAGGAACAACAAAGAGAGGAACATCCAAGGAATGTTATTCTCTACAACTAGTAACTTGTGTAACACTCAATTTAGTCCTTTGCATTCCATCTAGTGCTTTGTTTTTCCTTGCAAAATTGAAAAGACCAAGTGAGTGGCAAAAATGCTTTGGAGCTAGGAGGTTTGTCTTTCTTAATATGCAGAATGTTTCATAATTATTTTCATTAAATTTTTTTTATATGCACATTGTTTAGTAGCTTTCATTATGTTGTGTACTTTAAGTTGTGTACTTGGTATATGTAAAACTTTAGAAAGCAAGTAAAACTAATTACATATAATAGTTTAGTAACTTTCATTAAGTTGTGTACTTGGTATATCTAAAGCTTTAAAGACTAAGTAAAATTAATCATATATAAAATAGAATTGATTTATCATTTTTTTTATATAGATATTTTCTTTTACAGAAATGTGTAAACATACCTTTTATATATATTTTTAGAGCATTGATATGTAAGCAAGCATACCTTTCATAGGTTTGTTTTAGACATTCTTTCATACCGTTGTTGTGCATTCTGTAAACTTCAGCACTCACTATACATTGAGACCGTACTTACATACCACTGAAATTCAATGAATTCTTCATTTCATTTTCACTATATTTGATTTTGGTTTTCAATAAAATAAATGTTATTATTTGATGAAATATGTTAACAAGACTTTATTAAATATGATATTTTTTTATAGTTGTAAAATAAATTTATATGAGAATAATATTTTATCGTTGTAAAATAAATTGTCATAAATTTATGAGAGAGTAAATAATTTATGTATATAAATGGGTTTCTTCATCCCTGTTTCTTGTAAAATAAAGATTCAAACTAGGTTTACACCTTACAACAAACCTTTGAAAAAAAACTGCAAAGAAAAGATTGCAAAAGAGATTACACTTACCTGATACATCCACAGTGATGTGAGCGTAGTTGGTTTCCACTTTATTTGCCATCTTCTAAGGCAAGATTATCCCTTTCAGTTCCCCGTCGCTGCCATTGGCTTGGTAGGCATTCTCCTCAACTCTAACACAGAGACCAGACCTTCGGGTAAGAGCGGCTTCCTCTTTTTTATAAGCAAGTGGGGACAATACCATAGGTGCCATTAGTTGTTTGAGCGATAGCGTGTTCATTAGTAATGTTGTGTGAGCATAAGCGAGTCCATTAGTAGAGTTATTAAAAACCCTAATTACTCCATTAGTAGAGTTATTAGAAACCCTAATTACTGCTATAGGATGGAGCACTTCTAGAGAAGTTATCGAGGGGAAACGCTGAACTCAAACTACTGCTATTGGGATGGTACAGTAGTAGAGCAGTTATCGAGGGGAATAGCCTGAGAGAACCTTGAGAACTGCTATTTTTCTGGAACAGACAAACTTGGATAACAAGAACAATTTGTTTGTTGTTCCAACAGATTAACCTATGATTCTTTTATATTAGAATTTTGATAATAAAATATGTAAATATAGTTCTCATATATAAATAATTTTTTTTGTTAAAGGAATTAAGAAAAATAAAAATACAAAACATTATAAAGTATTTTTCTATTTTTAAATTTGTAGTTTTATAAAAACAAAATTTTATCTTATTCATCTTAATTAATAAAATAAAATTCAAAATATAACTTTGACAAAAAAAAAATGAAAGTAGAACAAAACAGAAAGTAGATCTCATTGTGCTAGAATGTATGATGGTTATTTCATAAATTTTGAAGATGATTGTAACCCTAGAATTTAAAGGCTTTTGAAATAAAGAAGTTTTCCAAGATCACCATATTTTTGTTGAGTTAAGAGGTTAGGAAGGTTAGTAGTGTGAAAAATATTTTGAAAATGACATCTAATATGGGTATAGGCTAGACAATCTAAGAAAAAAAAAATTTATCTTCAACCTTCTTACTGTCACAAAGGTGACACACTCTTTGATCCCATGAGGTTTTAGGAAGATTAGAGTTGATTACATCTTTATAATACCTTAATTTCATTTTTTCCTCTAACTCTTTATCACACCACATTTTCTCCTTAAATTTTGATTTGAAGTTTTTTTTAATAGTATCTTTATAGTGCAAAATGATGTCTTCCATGATTCCCCGATAGTTTAGCCAAGCCCGTGCATCTTTATGCCATCCTCTTTTGAGTAGATGGTGGTTATGACTCGATTTTGAGGAAATTTTAGGAAGACTCTTGTCTTCCATGTTGTAACTTGTTCTTATACATTAGGTATCTAGTCATAGCCATGCTCTCAATGGGCGAGAGACTTGTTTCTAAGAGGAGGATGGAATAGGGCGTATTTTCTTTAATTTTGAGATTATAGGTTATAAAATTCTTTTGTGTTTGTTGTATCTTTCTCCAAGATTCACCAAAGATACTACAGCCCCAGACTTCACATCCATAAAGAATAACACATGCAACAAGAGTCTCAAAGAGGAGTTTATTCTTATCCCAACCCCAAAGATCAATTGATTTACAATTGTTTTCAAGCCCATAATAAGCTTTTCATCCCCCAATAATCTTTTTCTCAATGCTATAATTCCAATTGAGCTTGTGGTGAATATCAATTCCAAGATATTTGAATGAAGTCACTTCCTCCAAGTTGTTGTTGTCATATACGAAGGTATCATAAGGGATATTATTGGATTTAATAATCATGACCCTAGTCTTATTAGTATTAATAGTCATACCCATATTGGAACAAAAATCCTTGAGGATTATTAGTTGGTTTTCAAGATCATGGGGACTACTTGCCATAAGAACGATTAAAAATTTCAACTTGTTTAAAGATAGCTTCAAGAACATGGAAATTTCTTATTTACCTTTTATTTTAGTTTTTAAAAAATGAATTACTTTTTTAGTTTTTAGTTTTTTTTTTTATAAAATTAATCAATTATTTTTTAAAAATTGAAAATTAAAACTTCAATGTGAAAATACTTATTATTTCAAGAGTGTTTTCTTTTATAATTGGGAAATCATGAATACATACAATAGTGTTAATGATAATGGAAAATAAAGAGAGTCTAGCAAGGAAATCTAAAAAGAGTTTAGCAAAGAAATCTAATGTCATTGCTCTCATGTCCCCACATTATGCCTACTCATTCGAATCTTGTGATCATGCATCTCTTGAGGGCATGTGAAACCACGACATTTCTTACTTGGCTGCTTGGAAACACCAAGGATACTTCATTCGGACTACACCTCTTCACCTAGAGCATACTCATACTTTGTTCAAGCTACCGACGAGTCACACTCATTCTCTAGTGAAACTCTTGTATACTTAGACATTTGTTAATTTCTTTAACACTTAGTGATATATAAGCATGCATACATGCGAAACCAAGAGAATTGTGGTACAAACAAAAGCCAGACACAGGTATATTGCGAGCGACACAAACCATGCCTAATACCTCACTAAGTCTTTGTTATTGTGAAACAAGTACAACATGAGCACTACTGACTCAGATTACAATAGAACAGAGTCAAATGACTCATCTCACCTCACTAACACACTCATACCTAGATGATCACCAAGGCTCTCCATCGCAATCATCTATGCAACCTCCTACGTTGCACCTCAGACATGCCCTCAACCGCAGACTCACTATCTCTTCGTTTCTACGGACTCTATCTCTTCATTTCTGCAAACTTTATAGAATTTGGTTCTCCCTCACACATACCTCCAACATACCTTCATTTCCAGATTTCCTCGAAACCATCCCAAGAGAATCTTTCCCTTTTTCCATTGAATCCTCCTCAAGGAAACACAAGTCCTCCCAAGTGGAGCGACTTGGATCCTTGAGGGAGTTCCTCCTCTTCATTTGCCTTAGAACTGCAAAGATCTCTTTCTCACCTTGTCTTTGTCAAAACTTTCCTTCCTTGATTGTGTTCCCTTATTCTCTAATAGTGTCTCCAAAGGTCACCATCGTGTTGGTTGTGGAGCTTGATTATCTTTCTGATTCAAAGATTGTTTCATCGGCTTTTGGACCTCATTACCTAACAGGGGGGGTGTGGGGGGGATTTCCTCCCCACTTCTCCCACGAGGGGGAAACAAGAAATTTTGGAGTGCCCCCCCCCCCGACGGGGGATTCGAGGGTAGTGCCCCCAAAGTGAAATTTTGGAAAAAATTTCCTTGTAAAATGTTGTAATTTCATAATCAATATGGACCATTCATTATAAGGTCACATATCTAATGGTAGAATTTATGTTAGAGATTTTTTCCCTAGAAGAAAACCCTTTTTATGTATGAGAGAATTGTATTGTGAGTGAGTGAGTGAGTGAATATTGTATTCTGAGAGAGGAGACTATGAGAGAAAGAAAATAAAGTTATAATGGGCATGTTGTAGGTTGTATCCCTTCATTTTGTTGGATAATAATAAAGAAAGAACCTAGAAATTTCTTTGGTGGACGTAGTCCACACTGTGTGAACCATGTATATCTATGTCTCTATTGTATTGTGTATCTTTTGTGTTTTATTTTTGCATTTGTTTTATTTTATTTATCTGCAATCATGTTTTTCTAACAACTGGTATGAGAGAGAAAGGTAACTCGCAGAAAAATAGGGGCCATGCTTTGAGTGGGAGCAATGGAAGAAGATGAAAAGTTTAAGTTCTAGAAAATTAATGGCCAAAACTATCAGTTATGGAAGATGCAAAAGGAAGATTATTTACATCAGAAGGATCTTTACCTACAGTTGGGAGAAAAATCAAATCAATCGACGAGTATGAAGGACGAAGAATGGGAAATTATTGACAGAAAGCCACTGGGAACGATATTTTTGTTTCTGGCAGTGTCGGTAGCTTTCAATATTTTGAAGAGAAAAAAAAGACAACGAAGGATCTAAAAAACACATTGGATAAACTATATGAAACCCTCGGCTTCCAACAAGGTATTTATAATGAAGTGATTATTTAATATGAAGATGTAAGAAGATGGGTATGTTGTTGATCATTTAAATGAATTCAATATGGTTACTAACGAGCTAAATTTTGTAAAAGTGTACTTTGATGATGAGGTTAGGGCTCTTCTAATATTTTTCTCATTTCCAGAAATCTAGAACAGATTGGTCATGGTTGTAAGTAACTTTGTCTCTGGTTCAAACACTCTAAAATTTGATGATGTTGTTGGTGTTATAATTAGCGAGGAAATGTGATGGAAAATCATAAGTGAGATATCAGGTAATGCATTGAATGTGGAGAACAAGGGAAGACAAAGAGAAATAGGAAAGAGTCCAGGAAACCATGGGAATTCTAGAAAGGGAAGATCCAAATCCAGACTAGGAAAGATAGAGTGTTGGAATTATGGGAAGAAAGGACATCTGAAGAAAGACTAGAGAGATCCAAAGAAACAAAGATATGGACAACAAGAGAAAAATCAAGAAGCAAATGGAATAGATGTTGTGTTATAAGATGCTTTGATTATTTCTTTAGATAATATTACTGAATCTTGGGTAGTAGATTTAGGGGCTTCATTTCATGCTACACCCCATAGGAAATATTTCAAAATTATGTTCAAGGTGATTTTGGACATGTTTATTTGGGTGATGATGAACCATGTCAAATTGTTGGAATGGGTAAGGTACAAAAAAAAAAAGAATGGAAATTAATGGTTACTGAAATAGGTGAGACAATACCAGAGCTGAGAATAAATCTAATTTCAACAAGGAAGTTGGTAAGTGAAGGTTCTATATCTACATTTACAGATAAGGCATGGAAGTTCATTAAAGGATCATTGGTAATGGAAAAATGAGAGAAGGTAGGTACATTGTATTTATGTACTAGTAATGCTAACTCTTCTATCTCTTTAGCTTCTACGGGCGTGGATATATCACTGTGGGACCATAAGCTTAGACACATGAGAGAGAAGGGTATGCAGATATTTCACAAAAGAAATTTGTTTCCAGATCTTGAACAAGTAGATTTGGATTTATATGAACACTATGTTTATGGAAAATAAAAGAGAGTCATATTTCCCATGGTTGGAAAGGAAAATAAGAGTGAAAAGTTAGATCTTGTGCATATAGATGAATGGGAACCATCTCAAGTATCATATCTTGGTGGATCTTGTTATTATGTTAATTTTATTGATGATGCAACTAGAAAAACTTGGGTTTATTGCATTCGGAAAAATACGATGTTCTTGACACTTTTAAGAAATTGAAAGCTTTGGTTGAGAATGTGACAAAAAAAGGAATAAGTGTCTCAAATCATACAATGGAGGTGAATATTGCAACAAGGAATTTTATAATTATTTTTTATATGATGGGATTCATAGAGAGAAGACGATTCCAAGAACACCACAATAAAATGGTGTGTCAGAAAGAATGAACAAGTCAATCATGGAATGTGCAAGGAGTATGAGATTGTGTGTTTGGTTTTCCTTATAGTTTTGGGAAGATGTTGTAGATATTGGTGTTTACTTAATAAACACACGGCCTTCAAGATCCTTGGATGGTGGCATTCCAAAGGAGGCATAGATAGGTAAAAAGATAAACTACTCATTTCTGAAGACTTCCAGTTGTAAAGCATTTGTCCATATTGATAAACAAAATAGAACAAAGATTGAGGTCAGAAAATCCAAGTAGTGTACCTTTATTGGATACGATGTTCATGATTTTGGTTATCCCTTATGGGATTATGAAAATCATAAAATCATTAGGAGTAGAAATGTGGTATTCAATGAAAATCTCATGTACAGAGATACATTGGAGGGAAAGAAACATGAAAAGGAAAACACATAATACACAGTGCTTGATGAAATAAAAAAAATGGAAATCCAAAGGTACCAGAAAATTAAAATGTACAACAACAGGAGCAGCAGCTACCTCAAACTCCTTCAAGTGTTGTTAGAAGATATATTAGGTTAAGTAGACCCCCTGAATGATACTCTCCTTCATTGTATTATTTATCATTGATTGATTCTAGTGAACCAAAAAGTTATGAAGAATATTGCAGGTGGATGTTAAAAAGAAGTGGGACCAAGGCATGAAAGAGGAAATGGATTCCTTGGTAAATAAACAGAATTGGGATTTGGTTTAGCTTCCTACAAGAATAATAACAATGCAGAATAAATGGGTTTATAGGTTGAAGGAAGAAGATGGAGGTAAAAAGGGATACAAGGCTAGACTTGTTGTAAAGGGGTTTGCATAAAACAAAGGTATATATCAATGTTTTTTTTTGAAAATCAAATAATTCATAACCTATCAAACTATTTGACGAGCAAATCATATTTATAAAAAAAATAATCGTTTATCTTAGGCGATAAGTCATTCATATTTTTTTACTACCTTGAAAATTAGGTAACAAAACAAATACATGAGTGTCACATGTGCATCATTGATAGATAATAAAAATAAATCCTATATTACAATATTTATAGAAAAATAAATCTTCCATAGAAACTAGAGAGAAATTACAAACAAAAAAAATTGCTCTAGAAAATCTATTTAGAAATGCTTAAGAAAATTCTTCAATTTGCTAAAAAACTCCAATATGAAAACACTATACAACATGGTCTACTATCTGCATCTCAAAATACATGGAAAAAAAAATCAAGTCTTAAAAAGAGTTGTTTGATCCAAATACTTAACATGATTCCCAATACAAGTTCATGGTATTCCCAAGAGTATGAATGGTCGTATAAATCGTAAGTTGTAATGCATATTCCATGAAAATTGAAATGCATAATCATGGATTTGGCGAAAATATTAAGAAATCATATTATGTATTCATGGAAAGGTTTTAATTTTAGGAAAAAAGTATAAATATATAGAGAATTATTATCATAAATTAGGCTACAAACTTTTTATTTTTAATGAAAATATGGAAAATGTTAGCCTAAATTTCTTTAAATTTTTTAAAATTTAGCCAAATTGGCGAAATTTAGCTTAAAAAAAAGTTGGTATAGATTTTGATGAAATATTTTGTCTTGTTGTTACAATGACTTCAATTAGGACTATTTTAAGTCTTGTGGTAGTAGAAGATTTGCATGTCGAATAGTTAGATTTAAAAACAACTTTTCTCCATGGGGATTTGGAGCAAGATATTTATATGCAGCAACCACAGGGGTATAAGGTCAAAGGAAAGGAAAATTTGATATGCAAGTAGAAGAAGAGACTGTATGGCCTAAAGCAAGCTCCAATACAGTGATATTTTAATTTTGACAGGTTTATGATAGAACAAGGTTATAGTAGATGTCATTATGATCATTTTGTTTATTTTAAGAGACTATAAAATGAAAGTTATATTATCTTGCTATTGTATGTAGATGGAATGATTGTTGTAGAGTCTAACTTGCACGATATAAATGTGCTAAAAAAGAAATTATCTAATTCATTTGTGATGAAGGATTTGGGTGCTGCAAAGAAAATCCTTGGTATGAGAATAACAAGAGACAAGAAAAATCACAAATTGGCATTGTTTCAAGGTGAGTACATAGAGAAGGACCTGGAGAGGTTTACAATGCAGAGTGAAAAACCAATTAGTACACCTTTGGTCAGTCATTTCAAATTAACCAAGGAAATTTATCCCAAGACACTTGAACATATAGAATACATGTCCAGGGTCCCTTATTCATCAGCAGCGGGCAGCTTGATGTATGTTATGATGTGCACAAAACCAGATATTGCATGTGCAGTGGGATTTGTGAGAAGGTATATGAATAATCCAAGTAAAGAACATTTGGAGGCAGTAATGTGGATTCTCAGGTATTTGAGAGGCATTACTACTCATGCATTATGTTTTGGAGGTTCAAACATTGTTCTACATGGATATGTTGATTCATATATGGTAGGTGATAAATATAGAAGGAGAAGCGCCACAGGGTGTGTTTTTATTGTAGGTGGAACTATAGTAAGTTGGATTTCAAAAACACAAAAGATCGTTGCACTTTCAACAACAGAAGCAAAGTATATTGTTATTTCAGAGAATAGTAAAGAGATGATTTGGTTACATAGGTTTATGGAAGAATTGGGAAAGAAGAAAGATAATAGCAGGTTGTATTGTGACAGTCAAAGTGTTATTCATCTTGCAAAGAACTCATCCTTCCATTCTAAGACTAATCATATACAGATCAGGTACCATTCTGTACGATCTATTTTGGAAGATGGACAATTGGAGTTGGAAAAGATACATACTAGCCAAAATCCTACAAACATGTTAACAAAGGTAGTAACAAGGGAGAAATTAAGTTCTTGATCAATTTCAGTTGGTATTCAAGAATAAAGGTAAAAATGATAAATTTGTCAAGTCCAAGGTGAATCATAGTGCAATAGATACAACGACAATGAATATGTTGTGTTGAGTCTCCAAGTGGGATATTTTTAGTTGTGGAGCATGATTATCTTCATGAATCAGAGGTCTTGTTTCAGTTGTGTTCAGACCCCGTTACCTGACGAGAGGGTGTGGGACGGATTTTCCCCCCACTTCTCTTGCCAAGGGGTTCCAGGGGGCGATGAGAAATTTTGGAGCCCCCATTTAGTGGGGGATTCAAGGGTAGTGCCTTCAAAGAGAAATTTTGGGAAATTTTTCCTTGTAAAATATTTTAATTTTGTAGTCAATCTGGACCATTCATTATAAGTGTTGAGTGAAAAATGTGTCGCATAAATTCTCAACGATTTAATGTCAACCAGGAGCTCGTAAGCTTAGAGGCACAACACAATATGTGCGAGGATTGAATTTGTTTATTATAAACTACTAAAGCAAAGAACATAAAAATAACATGAATGTACAAATGACAAATTTTACCTACTATATACAACACATAGGTGTACTGGCATCAGTGCATGGGGGCC